>PVJH01021296.1:0-38915 GCA_004026705.1 Nesogale talazaci
TCACAAAATGTTTCATTAGGAATAGAGACTAACTTGTCCAAGGAAATGTAGTTGGGTTTTGCTGGATCATACTGTGCTCTTCCCAAGTAGGTAAGAAACAAATGTCTTTCTTTGATTTTAAACAACCTCGTGTTAAATACCTGTGGGAACTTGACGATGAGGTGGTGGGGGATGTGCATCACGTTGTGCACGAAATCAAAGGTCTCCGTGAGCTTCCTTTTATTGGCCGTCAACATCTTGAATTAAGGCATGCAGTATTCCCTTGTGCTGTTTGAATGGCTTCACATTTGTACAAATACAGGTTCTTTTCTTCCCACTCTTAATAATGTTGTCCATAGTTTGTTATGATTGTCATAGTTTTATGCCTTTTCATAGTTAATGAAACACAAACAAATGTTTTTCTGGTATTCTCAGCTTTCAAACAAGGCTCAGCTTTCAGCCAAGGCTCATCTGACATCATCAGCAATATCCCTTCCTCCATGTCCTCTTCTGAAACAGCCTGAATCTCTGGCAGGCTTAAATTGAGGTTAACCAACTCACACCCTTTGTCTCCTTGGGAGCATCTTTATATACTCTGACTAGAGGATGAGCTAAGATTCTGTGGGATGAAGACACAACTTTCCCACTATTATTATGCTCCAAATATTAAGCAGACGATTTGCCAGCATTTTTTTTATGGAAGTTGATTTAGCTATTCTCCCTGAAACTTAAGGCCTTTGTATTGTCTAACTACAGGCTAACTCCCGGGCTGTTAGGATGATGGCTTACTCCCCTTGAAGCCTGTGAATGGGACTCAAGAGCCATTGTTAATGGCCCCTAAACTGACAGAAATGTTTATTTACCCCAGAGGCCCAAGATCTGGTCTTATCACCCCCACAGTCATGTAGGCATTCCTAAGACCACTTCCCTTATCACCATATAGCCCTTAAGACAGCCCTCTCCTGTGACTTATGTCCTTGCCTATAATTAGGGGCCTGGCTTGGCTCCAGAGAGTATATAGGGATGGGACATAGGATGGGGGGAAGTCTGCTTCGCTCGAGCCTGCCTCCCTCCAGGCTGCCTGCCGCTATCCCGTCTCTCTCTCCACGTGGACCATCTAGCAGGTGGAGATGAGCATGTACCATGAAAGGATATATATATATGTAACTTTTAATACTCTTTTCTCTCTCTCTCATGATCTCTTTATTGGTGTTATAATAAATAATAATTATTGCTACACAACTGCCTGTTGAACCCTTGTTGTGAGTATATCAGAGGACTGGCCAGCCCCTGATAAGATTCGATCCTGCCTTTTTCTCGAGGATATGAAGAAAGCTAAAAGGCAACCCATATGGAAGAGACTTCAGGGACATAGAGGGAAAATCCCCGAACCATTTGGAAGAGTACATTCAAGATCTCTGTCTGAAATGGTTGAAGCCCCTGAGACCCAATACTTCAGTGACCATGGCACAGAGTTTCCAAGGAGCAGCACTAGGACTATGGGATAACTTCTCCTTATCTGGCCTGAGACTATGGAACTGTGGGACAGAGTGAAAGGTAGGCTAGCTTCCTGGTTCATAAGACAAATGCCAAGGATGGAGAGACTGAGGACTAGAGAGAGAGTTGGCTCCTGACTGAGGAGAGGTGTTGCTATGGACCAGGGAGTGCATCCTCACTGTTTACTGATCCTGACCTTGGGTAACTTGGGCAAACTTCCCTAATAAACCCTTTTAATTGTGAGTAGGGTCTCTGAGTTTTGTGTAGCCATTGTAACAAATTTAGAAGCCAGCATAGAAGTGGAATGCTGAGAAGAATGATAGGTGTCAGAAGAGGGTACAGAAGGATGGAGAGTAAAGGCATGGGTCACCCAGACCTTGTAGCAGTAAAGAAGTCAAATATGACCCTCAATGACATTTAATGCACATGTGATATGAGTGATATTGCTCGATAATTTCAGTTTCTTTTGGATAATCTTCCTTTGGAATGGGCATAGGTAAACTGATCTCTGCCATTCTGTCTTCCAAAATTGCGTGGCATATATTACTCTGTGTTTCCAGTGCTGAAACTGTCTGTTGAAATATGCAACTGGTTTTCTGTCAATTCCTGGAAAGTTGTCTTTTACCAGTACCTCCGGTGCACCTTGGACCTTGTTCTCCAATATCATTGATTTTTTATCACAAAATATCTCTTGAAATGGTTTAATGTCAACTGATTCCTTTTGATACAGTGAATACACACATTTTTATCTTCTTTTGATGTTTGCTACATCATTCAATATTTTCCCATAGAAATCTTCAATATTGCAGCTCTAGGCTTGATTTTTTCTCCTTCAGTTCTTTCATCACAATACTTTCTTTTTTTTCTTCCAGTTTCCTAACTCCTGGTCTTTGCATATTTTACTATAATACTTTATTTTCTCTTCTAGAGATGCCCTTTGGAATTTTCTGTTCACTTCTTTATTCCACCTTTCTTCTATTTGCTTTAGCGCTTGAAAATTCTATGGACTGCCAGTTGAACAAAACAAATCTGTCTTGTTAAAGGCATAGTCAGAGCGCTCTTTTAACAGAATGCTCCTAGAAACAAAACTTTGACTCATGTACTTTGGTCATGAAATGAAAATTCACACAGTGACTGCAACAGCTAACTCAAACATAACGATGATTGGGAGGACAGTGTAGGAGTAGGTAGTGCTTCCTTCTGTTATGCATAGGGTTACTGTGATAGGTAGGTTTATAGTGCCAACTTAGACCATAAGAACATGTGAGATTAATAAGGTCACAGTTTGAATGGAGGGCAAGAGCTAGATGACTCAGCAACCCAGCCTCTCCTGCTCTCTGATGATCAGATCAGTGTGTGACTGCCTCAACTTGAGAGTTACATTACTGTGGGACACCCAATTTATGGACTCTGTTGCTAGAGCTTAAGGTTCCTTCGAGACCTGCTTTGCCACACTGGTGGTGTATACATCATTTGAGCTGGGGACTGTTGGATTCTGTCATCTGGCTGACTGTTGGTGACCTGCCCTGCTATTTGCTGCCTGTGACTGGACTGCCTGCATTGCTCTATAGAAGACTGAGCTGTCTGCTTCCTTGACTTTGGACCCAGCAGCACTCCTGAGTCATAGGACTTCCAGTGTATTAGCTGTTGGATGAAAGTGAGTTGAACTGAGCCCTCTGTACTGCTGTGGGGACTAATTATCTATTATATTCCTTATGGTAATTTAACTGAATAACAGAAAAGTCATGCTTGGTTCACAGATGGCTCTGCACGATATGTAGGTGCCACTTGTAAGTGGACAGCAGCAGCACTACAGCCCCTTTCTGGGATCTCCCTGAAAGATAGTGGTGAAGGAAAATCCTCCCAATGGGCAGAACTTCAAGCAGCGCACCTGGCTGTTCAGTTCGCCTTCAAGGAAAATTGGCCAGATGTGAGACTGTATACTGATTCATGGACTGTGGCAAATGATTTTGCTGGATGGTCAGAGACTTGGAAGGAAAAAGATTGGAAGATTGGTGACAAGGAGGTGTGGGGAGGAGGTATGTGGATGGTTCTCTGAATGCGCCAAAAAAGTAAATGTAATCGTGTCTCATGTGAATGCTCACAAAAGGGTTACCTCTGAAGAGGAGGACTTTAACAATCAAGTAGATAAGATGACATGCACTGTGGAGACTGGCCCTCCTCTTTCCTCTGTCACTCCTGTTATTGCCCAATGGGCACATGAACAAAGTGGACATGGTGGCAGGGATGGAGGTTATGCATGGGCACACCAACATGGGCTTCCACTCACCAAGGCTAACTTGGTCACAGCCACTGCTGAGTGTCCTATTTGCCAGGAGCAGAAACCCATGCTAAGTCCAAGGTATGGAATCATTCCTCAAGGAGATCAACTGGCAACTTGGTGGCAAGTTGATTATATAGGACCACTCCCATCCTGGAGGGGGGAGCGCTTTGTTCTGACTGGAATAGACACCTATTCTGGATATGGATTTGCCTTCCCTGCACGCAATGCTTCTGCCCAAACCACCATTCGTGGACTTACAGAATGCCTCATCCACTGACATGGCATCCAACATAGCTTCAGATCAAGGAACTCACTTTACAGCTAATTCAGTACGGCAATGGGCACATGCCCATGGAAGCCACTGGTCATATCATGTTCCTCATCATTCTGAAGCAGCTGGCTTGATAGAACGATGGAATGGGCTCCTGAAGACACAACTGCGATGCAGACTACGTGGCAACAACTTGCGGGGCTGGGTCAGTGTTCTCCAGAAAGCTTTAAACCAGTGACCAATATATGGTGCTGCGTCTCCAATAGCCAGGATTCATGGGTCCAGGAACCAAGGGGTGGAAATTGGAGTGGCACCACTCACTATTACTCCTATTGACCCACTTGCAGCATTTTTGCTTCCTGTCCCAGCAATCCTGTGTTCTTCGGGGCTGGAGGTCCTGGTCCCAAAGGAAGGAACTCTGCCATCTGGAAACATAGCATGGATTCCACTGAACTGGCAGCTGAGAATGCCCCCTAGCCACTTTGGGCTTCTCATGCCTTTGGATCAACAGATCAGGAAGGGTGTTACTGTACTGAGTGGTGTGATTGATCCAGATTATCAAGAAGAAATTGGACTGGTGTTACATAATGGGAGTAAAGAGGAATATGTCTGGAATTCAGGAGATCCCATAGGCCGACGCTTAATGCTACCATGCCCTGTGATAAAATTTAATGGTAAATTACAGCAACCCCATTATGACAGGACGTCTAATGACCTATACCCCTCAGGAATGAAGGTCTGGGTCACCCCATCAGGCTAAAAACCACAACCAGCTGAAGTGATTGTTGGGGGCAAAGGTAATACAGAATGGATAGTAGTAGAAGGTAGTTCTACCTACCAATTATGACCACGTGATCAATTGCAGAAGCGAGGTTTGTGATTGTTCATGTATTTTCTGTTTATGAGATTAGTGAATCTTTTCTTTGCTCATGTATGATATATAAGCTACAATTGGACTCTGTGTTCTCATTTATATGTATGATAGATGTTTGATGTTAATATAAGTTTGATTTCATTGATGTCTGGAAATTCTATATAGGTAAAAAATTGTGTACAGGTGCCATGCTGGCAAGGGGTGTATTATGATGGGTAGGTTTGTTATACCAACATGGCCACAGAAGATTGGTGGGTCTGTTGTGACTGCACAGTCAATGAACACACGGGATGAATTGAAGGGCAGAGATGGGAAGGGCTCAGCGAGTCCCACCCTCGCTCTTGCTTCTGGATCTTCAGACTAGAGGTCTGCCTTGTTCGTCCTGTCTCTCAACCTTCCAGTGGAATACCTAATGTGGAGCTGTGAGTTGCGGTTGCTTCAAGCCCTACTTTGCCAGGCTCCTGGGATAGACATCTCTTGAGCTGGGGACTGTTGGACTTTGTCATCTGGCTGACTGTTGGCGACCTGCTCTGCTGTTTGCTGCCTGTGACCAGATAGCCTGGATTGCTCTACAGAGGACTACTCAGCGGCCCTCAAGATTTGAAGGACTGCCAGTCTTCTAGCTGTCTCACGCAAGTGAGTTGCACTGGGCAATCTGTACTGCTTTATAGATAGTTAACTGTTTCTTTCTTATCTTATATACCTTTCTCTATATATAAATATATAAAAAGAATTACTAGTGTCCTGATTTTATTTCTTTAAGAGAATCCTGCCTGACACATGTGTTTTCTTGACTGTGGAAAGGTTTTTGACTCTTTGAATAATACAGACTATAGATAGCCTCATGAGTAATGGGATTCCAGAACACTCATTTGGAATCTGTACATGGATCAAGAAGAGCTAGTGGAAATAGAACAAAGGGATAGTATATGATATAAGATCAAGCATGGTATGCATCAGGGTTCAATCCTATACTTATTCAATCTGTATCCTGAGAAAATAATTAGAGAATCTGGATTCTTTGAAGCAGAATGAGGGAGCAGGATTAGAGGAAGGTTTATTAGTAACCTGTGATATGCAGATTATTCAAACTTGCTTGCTGAAAATGAGGAAGACTTGAGGCATTTGTTGATGGAAATCAAGGACTGCAACCTTCAGTATAAATTATAACTCAATGTAAAGAAGATCAAAGTCCTCACAAATGGACCAATGACTAATACGGTGATAAATAGAAAAAATATTAAAGTTGTCAAGAATTTCATATTTCTTATATCCACCATGCAAACAGCAGTCAAGAAACCAAATGACACATAGCATTGAGCAAAGTTAATGTACATGACTACTTTGAAGTGTTGAAAAGCAATGATGTTACTTTTGTGAGTAAAGTGCACCTGACCCAAGCTATGGTTTTTTTTCCCCAAGTTATGGTATTTTTATTCGTCTTACATGCAGGTGATCATTGGACATTACATAAGAAGGACTAAAGAAGAATCAATACATTTGAATTATGGTGCTGGTGAAGAATATTGAAAGTAACATGGACTGCCAAAGAAACAAGCAAATCCGTCTTGGGAGAAGTACAACCAGAAGGTTCTTTAGTAGCAAGCGTGGCAAAACTTCATCCCCCAGACTTTGAATGTGTTACCAGGAGAGACCAGTCCCAGGACAAAGCATCATGCTGGGTAAATAGAAGGTCAGTGAAAAAGAGGAAAACCCTCGAGAACATGGAATGGCAAAGTGATTATAGCAATGCCATCAAACACAACAATTGTGAGCTTGTTGCAAGACTGAGCATGGTTTCTTTCTGGTGTACCCAGGGTTGCTACGTGTCAGAACCACCTCCAAACCGCAGCGCTAGACAACACCAGAGGGCGTTCTGCCCTGTTCTATAGTTACTGTGAGTTGAAATTGACAAAACAGTAATGAGTTTTGAGCTTTTTTGGTACTTTAAACCAAAGTCAAGAAATAAATGTCATTGAATCCATTTAACTACTGTTTCCAGTTCCTTTTTGGGTGTTTCTTATCACCGATAAACCTTTCCATTATTACACCTACTGCCACAAATAGAGTCACTCTCATTTCCCTGCTTGAATAATAAATAACCAGAACCAGTTTTCCTACTTAACGTTTCAACATTGACTTTTGGTGATGGCATCCGCTGCAAGCCCTGTAGACCCACTGGTGCTAAAGAGCATGTGACTGCCCTCTTGGACCCGACTTTCAGTGAGCTGCAGATCTACTTGTCAAAAATGCTGAAACTAAGAGTTAATGTTTATAGCCACAATCATCACAGAGCAATTACCCTCATATTCCTATGTCAGACATATATCATCTTATTCACAGAAGCCCAGTGCTTTTCTCAGTTTGTAACTTTCTCTATTCTAGTTCCCGAGGCCTTCCTCCCCCCAACCATCATGTTCCCAACTCTACCTTGCACATCCGGATGGACTGGAGAAGGTACACTAGTGGAGAGAGGGCTGCAGATATGGGGAAATCAGGATGGATGAGCCCCCTCAGGCCGGTGGTTAGACTGGAACTACTGGATGGGTGGAGAGAAGGTGGGGTAGAGAGACGGAACCAACTGCAAGGATCTACATATGACCTGTCTGGAGGATGGGCATCAGGGGAGTGGGCTGAGGGAGGTGTCGGGCAGGGTAAGATATGACAGAACAATAATAAATTATAATGTATTAAGGGTTGATGGGGGAGGGAGAGCAAGGGAAGAGGGGAAGGGTTGGAGGAGCCGATACCAGGGGCTCGGGGGAAAGGGCAGATGTTTGGAGAATGATGATGGCAGCAGATGTGCAAGGGTGCTTGCCACAGTATGTTTATTTATGTATTGGAAAAATGATGTATGAGCCCCTAATAAAATGATTCTTAATTTTAAAAAATGACTTGCTTCTGCGAAAATTCCAGATTTGGCTTTGCATCAAGAAAAGGTAATGGATCAGATGACTGCCTGAAACATCTTCTAACCTGACCTATGTGCATGTAAAAAATATTCTCAACAGTGTCCAATTTTTGCTAAGCATCGCTGTCAGCCTGTCCCAGGCCACATGAGCACTGTATATGTTAATTTATATATTTGGATCCTAGTAATGACAGGAAAATTGCATGCAAGGACCACAGTATATAAATTCTCAGGAGAGAAGAGTGGATATGAAACAGATCGTGAAAACTGAAAAGGTCATACACTGACATCTCCTTTTACCAACTTTCCTGCTGTTGTGTAAGACATGACAGAATAATAATAATTCATAAGTTATCAAGGGTTCATGGGGGAGAGAGGGGGGAAGGGAGGGGGAAAATGAGGCGCTGCTACCAAGAACTCAAGTGGAAAGCAAATGTTTTGAGAATGATGACATCAGCAGATATACATATGTGCTTGACACAATGGATAGATGGATGGATTGTGATAAGAGTTATATAAACCACCAATAGAATTATTTTTAAAGGATAACAAAATAAAACAAAAGTTCTAAATACAAAAAGAACAGAAAACTGGAAATGTGGTCAAGGTAATGAATTAGAGAGACTGGGTAACATCCGTTAACTACCCCATGATTCATACATATTTATAAAGGTATATGAGTTCCTAAAGAGCTCTGCTGGCACAGTAGGGTAGGCATCAGACTGCTCTCATCAATCCCCCCTCAGAGAAAGGTGAGATGGTCTGCTGCTGGAATCATTTACAGACAGGGAAGTCCCATTGAGCAGGGCTTCACTGACAGCAAGATTGAAGCTCAATTTCACACACAACCAAGAAGTAAGACTGACAAAAGACCTAAACCAATAGAAGTGCTCATGCTCACTGTCATCCAGGTAATCCCCGACTCATAGTGATGCTACGGAATGAGAGACCCCCCTACACCTCACTGAATTCTGTCCTGTAGAACAGGGGAAAATTGACCTGGTGGGTTTCAGAGACTGTAGAGATTTGGTGTAGAAAGACTCCTTTGCCCCCTCAGAGAAGCTTGGGATTTTGAACTGCTATTCTTTTTGGTGGTTAGCAGTCCAACAAGTAATCCCCTCTCTCCAAATGTGGTGGGAAAAACCATGGAGGGAGGATGTTTCGGGGTTGATGACGGCAACAGGTGTGCAAATGTGATATGCATACAATTGACATGTGTGTTGATCATTGTCGGAGTTGTATGAACCCCCAATGGAATGAATTTTTTTTAAAGAGGGGGAAACAGAAGCTTAAACCAGGGACTCAAGTAGAAAATATTTGGAAATGAAGATGACAACATGTATACAAATGTGCTTGATACAAAGGATGTACTGAAGGTTATAATAGCTGTAAGAGTCCCCAATAAAATTATAGGGGGAAAAAAGGAAAATTCAACAAGCTCTTCACTCAATGGAATAACAAAAGAAATGAGTTGAAAGTGTGATAAAGGGCAATTCCAACATTAACCCTACCAAATAAATAAGCTCCAAGCCATCGGTCATGTTTTATGTGAGCTGCTCTGAGACACCGGGATCATGACAACAGGAACAACAAAAATGTTCATTCTATCAACTCTGACTCAAGCTGCCTCCAGGTGTATGTGAAAGCTTTTCACTGAATAAGAAAGACTGAAGAAAAAATTATGCTTTCGAAATATGATGCTGGTAAAGAATATAAACACACCAGGAACAAACAAGTCTGTCCTGGAAAAATGTAGTCAGAATTCTCCTTAGGAGCAAAAGATGGCAAGGCTTCATTTCACGTACTTTAAACAGGCTATCAAGAGAGACCAGTCCCTGGGATAGGAAGGCCATCATGCTTGGTAAAGAGGAGCGGCAGCAAAAGAGAGGAAGGCTCTCATCCACCTGTATTGATACAGTGGCTGCAACAATGGACTCACACATAAGAACCATGGTGGGGTTGACATAGAACGGTCCTGTGGTTCATTCTGTTGGACATAACGTCATGAAGGGTCAAAATGGATTCAACGGCTCCTCACAACAGGAATCTAAAGGACAGTGTTTGCCCCCAAACAGAGCTCATGAGGGAGAATGGGGCAGGAAAGAAGGATTACAGGGAACTCAGCGAGAAAGTGGGAAGTGTACTGCAACTAGTGTCCTGAAGCAAAAATGTATATAAATTGTTGACTGAAAAATTAATTTGCTCTGCAAATTTTCACCTGAACTGCCATTTCTTTTCTTTTCTTCTTTTTTTTTTTTTTAAAAAACTCTAACTCTAACCCTTAAACTGCCATTTTTTTAACTAGAGAAAATTGGGGTCAAATTAACTAATGATTATAATAAATAGTCTTAAACTGTCAACATTTTCACATCCAATAAACTTTTTATTCCACTGGATACAATTATGAATTGTGAATTCAAAATATGGAACTTTACTAAGTACTTTAGTCTTTTGATATTGATTACTAACTTCTTATATGCAAATTTTAGTAACTTGTGTCTACACTTTTTTAAGTATTTATTATGAATTGGATGAGGGTTTATAGAGCAGATCATCATCTTTTTGTTTAATGTAAAATTCAGCAATTCATACACACACATTTTGCTTCATCTCATTCATTGTAATCCTCTTCTTGTAACAGTACTTATCCAACTTCCTACCTGTGTTTTTTATTTCCATTTCTCTTTTGTGAGTAACCCTCCTGAACTTTGTCCTTGGGTAAATATTTCCCTTTTGATCTCAAATAGTTGACAACTCTAAGATGTGCAGACCTCGCAGGTGGGGTTGTTCCTTTCAGATCCCATCTATAATTTAGCTGAAAATTGATCCAGAGCAGTGAGTTCAATTCTAGACCAGAAGGATAACTAAATGCCATAAGTTCAGGGTCCTATCAGTCTATATAGTTTATTAATTTTGAGTTTTGTGCCACGTTTCTCTCATTGTGATATGTTATAATTACTTATAATTACCTACTATGTTTTAATTACCAGATGATTTTACCTATATTAAATATGTCATATTTAATTTAGAAAGCAATAAATAGAAATAAAATCAGGAATATTTTAGTATAAAGCAATAGTTTTGGATTGAATGATATTCCCCCCAAAAGATATGATGAAATCCCAATCTATAAATGCAAATGTGATATTGTTTGGAGAAACAGGGTTTTTCTTTTGTGATCACTTGGGTCAAATGAGGTCATACCACAGTAGATGGGTCCTATACCTAATTATTTTCTGAGTGATGTTTTATAAAAGGCAGTACAGATACAGATGTAAAGGAGAACACACACAGGGTGCAGTTTGATAATATATATATACATATATATCCAAACCTGAGACTCAAAAAGAAAGCTAAGTCATCTAAGTCATCTACTCCAGAAGATGCTACAAAAATGATATCGGTAGGCATCTAAATTTATCAATCTAGGTGATCCTATATAGAATCTGGGAGGATTTTTAAGCAGTAATCATTGAATCATTTGGGGAAAATATATACATTGAAGTTGCTTTTACCTGTTTATTTCTCAGAGGCTGAATCACTTCCCTAACACATAGCTCTAGGTCATTGACATAGTCCTTTTCGGTCTGGATCAACTCCTTAATGATTTTTGACCGCTTTGCCATCATTCTCCTCAACTGATGCTCGTCTTCCTGGGTGGGTGTCTCAGCTGCACAGCATCCGGCCTGTGGAGTCATCTTTTCTAGTAAACAAAAACATGGACATGTAAGACTTTCCATAGAGGGTTCTCTTTTCCTATAAGCAGAGAAAGGGACTTGGGTAGCTTAGCATGCTGCTAAGAAATTATGTTCACGAGCTTGCTTGTAAGGTCTGATGCTCAGGAAACTATGAACCCATTGGGTGGAGGGATGAGAATATGCAGTTCTTTTTTCACTTCCATTTTTTTTGTTGTTGTGAACATATTTACTATTTATCACGTGTACACTTTTCTGACATCAAACACCTTAATCATCTTATGCAACCATCACAGTAACCACTGTAAAATTTCTCATCAACATAAACAAAATTCACTGCTTCCTAAAGAATCACACACACACACACACACACACACACACACCACACACACACACCCTTTTTTCCTCTCTTCTGCCTCTGGAAACTGCTAATATACTTTGGTCTCTATACACTTTCCTATTCTAGATTATTTTATACTAGTGAAAATATTTGATATTTGTATTTTTGTGATTATATGTACTTAAGGATAAGTAGACCCAATGGCAGCCAAGACACCTAATTTTACCACAAAAAACTGCATAAAACCTTGGTTTATACAGGAGTATATGTGGGAATTCATGTATCATGATTTTTAAGGTTCATCCATTTTATGGCTGGTCTTTTATTTCTCTGTATGACAGAATAATGCTCTATTGTATGTGTCAGAGGACTTCAAAACGTTTATAGAAAAACTCTACTATATTTTAATTCCATTTTTCTATGATCATTCTGAAACTTCCTTGTGTACACCTCAATTTGTTCATCCATTCATTTCTGAATGGAATGGCTTGGGTTGGGTTCTTTTCACGTTTTGGAATAACGACTGGTGTGGAAAGGAACATTGGTGGGTTGCTTCTCCCTTTGTCCATTTGTATAACTCCTGTGAAGCTCTCGGAGTGGAATCTCTGGCTACATGTTTGATGCTTTTGAGAAAAAAATATGAAACTTTTCCACAGCAGCTGAATCAGTTTGTATTCCCCTCAGTAAGAGGTGAGGTATCCCCTTTCTCATAATCTCACCCAAATTTGTTAGTTTTCATAATTTTTTATCTTTGTCATCCTAGGAAGCATAAAGTAGTAAATCCGTGTAGTTTGGGTTTACATTCCCCTGTGTTTCAGTGTTGTTATGCTGACAGAAAGATTGGTGGCTCAACTCCGCCAATCACTCTATGAGAGAAAGATGAGGCTGTCTGCTCCTGCAAATATTTTCTGCCTCATTTTCTGACAAGGATCTGGCTCATAATGCTCAGATAGGACAGAGTAGAACACCTTTGTGTTTCCAAGACTTTAATTCTTTTCTATAATAGACAGCCTCATCTTCCTTTGGAGGAGCGACTGGTGGATTTGACTGCTGACCATGGAAGTAGCAGCACAATTCATAGCCATTGCTCCACCGGGGGCCATACTTAGAGCCTAGCAAAACCTCTGTCAGCTTGCTATGAGCAAGAACCGGCTCAAGGGCAGTGACCGTGGATTGGTCTGCTTTTAGGATAGTTCATGATGTGGAGAACCTTTTCATGTGCTTCCTCTCCCTTTGTATTTCTTCTCTGGTGAGGTGTATATTTTGCCCATTTTTTTATTCCTAAGTTTCAGGGGTTTCTTAATAAGTCAGTTGTATTATATCTGACTAGCATGATTCGTGCTTAAAATATTTATTGTTTCTCTCTGGAAAGTTGGACTTCAGACTGAGTGCAGGATGTATAAACCACAGTTCAGAATTTCTTGTGATATGTTGATGGTTAAGTCAATAGAAGATTTTTTGTTTTGCTTTGCTTTGGGGAGGCATCACGGCCCTCTGATGGTCATGGGGCAAGAGAAGATTTTTATTAGTAAAATAGCTTGCAATCTTGTTTTTGCCTAATATTAAAATTTACAGTCCTTAAACTCAATGAGTAGTAGGCTACCTTCATGAAACAGAAAACAATTACACATAAATGGTTTGTTTTGTTCTTGATTTTCAATTCATCTTTAATCAGAACACATGATGAATGCAAATCTGGAGACATTTTAGGCAAAGGATGTGGCTGTTGACCTGAAAAATTTATTGTTCCCTTTCCCCAAACTGGTTGGGTTTCTCATGTTCTGTGATAAATTTTGAAGGTATACTCCATCCTCTAAATAAGACTGAAGATCTGATGCTAAGTCCAAATAATAATAATAATTCCAACTAAGATTTTTTATTAATAATTCCAACTAATTATTTTCAATCTGTATTGGTTTGGGTAGACTAGAGAAGCAAATTCATAGACATGCATATGGATATAAGGGTAAGGTTTATATACAAGAGGAATGGGACATCAAGAAAGCATCCTAACCCAGTCCAGTTCAAAGTCATAAGTCCGATATTAGCCCATATGTCTGATACCTGTCTATAAACTCTCCTTCTGACTCACGAAGTAACAGGCCAGTGGGTGCAGAATCCTGGCACTGGCAGGGAATCCTCACTTCCAGGGCTGAGGGTCCATCAACAGTATCCAGTGGTGGTAGAAGCAACTCAGCACTGGCAGGGATCTCCATGTGGCTTCTCCAGCTTCAGAGGTCTGGTTTCATCAGGGCAAGGCTGTTCCTTCAGTTCCTCAGGTACTGCCATCTTGTAGTTCATCATCTCAGAGACTTACTCTCAGAGACTGAGAGAAAAGTCTCTCATCTCAAATTGGGAAATATAGTGAGACTTCCCAGAATTCTCAGAAGAAAGCCATGCCCACACGGCTATCTCCAGATTAGCAGCTTAGACTCCATCCCTACATCTCAATCATGAAATTGACATAGGTACACAATCGCCACACAATCCTATACATATTTTGGTATCTCAAAACTGTTGAATTGCTAGATGGAAATATTTAATTTTTAAAATCACCCTGAGATACTGAAAGAAATGGGCAGCCCCAAATGCAGCCACGTTTTATATAAAATTCATAAGGCAACAAAGCTATACATCCCCATGATCATTGCAGGGCCGGATAAAGGTTTGGAAGCCACCACTTATCTACAGACATAGACTCAGAGAAACAACAGATTTGAGGGAAGAGTGAGCATACATATGTGTATGTGTGTATCTATGGAGATGTATGTGAATGTGTATAAATGGATTTGCTTCCAGCCTAAAGTCACTCCAAACTTCATTTTCACCTTAGTTCCATTTCATGTAAAGCTAATGTTAAGGCTAAAAACTATGTGAGGTACCTTCAGTGTTGATACTGTGTCCTGAGATGGAGCTTTCCAAGGAGGTCTCTAGTAATTGGTTTAGGATAAAAAGTCCAGGAGTCACATGTATGCCGGTGTAAAAAGAGCAAGGAAGACCCCATGACTGGGGCAGCAACGAAGTTAGGTCATTGGAGAATGTTAGAGTAAAGACATTAATGGTTCATCATAAAGAGAATGAGGAAAGATACTTCAAAAATTAGTTAGCTGTGGGGCCCTCATGGCAGTGGTTACACAGTCAGGCTGGGAACCACAAAAATAAGTTAGCACTCCTAGTTCCCTGAACCATTAACTTTAGGAGTTCAAGCACAGTCCGAACAATTGAACATCTGTGAAGAATGCAGTAAAGATCATACTAGCATTAGTTTGGCCTTTGCACCTGATTGATCTGTCCTGAATTGCCAGTGGATATGCTTCTGGATCAGTTGCCTGGGAGCAATTCTTCCTTCCTCGTGGAAAGAAGACATATGTCACAAACAGCACCTAGAATCATTTGATTTCCCAAGGCAGGCCCTATTCAGCGCCACAGATCAACCACATGAGTTAATTTTTCTAACCCACACCAAAGAGAAAATGTGCATTTCCAAAAGAATTGTACAGTTTTCATATTCTTCATCTGTTAGGAAATGTGGGAGATGTTTATGAATTTGTGAAATCTTTGCACATTAGGACATAAAAACGGACTGCCTCACAGAGTCCCAAATGAGAAATTTCTTCTTGGCTTTCATTACTATATCAATTACTTTATGTATAAAAGGAGGAGGTAGATGAGAGACATGCAACAGCCATTCCGAATATAGAATTTGCCCATGGGTGTGTTTCCTTTGGATAGTCCATGCAAACAAGTTCCTTGGGGAGAAAAATAGGATCCTTTATTCCTGGGTGGCACAAGCAGGTCATGTTTGATAAGTGACCTACATAAATGAGTGGTTCAAACCTGTTCTGTGTCACCATGTTAACAAAAAGAAGGCTTACAAACCAAGAGCTGACACAATAGTCCAGATTACATCTGATTATTACTCAAGATTATTTTGAAAACAAAAGTAATGCTGTTTAAAAAAATAAACTCATCTGACCACTGTCTGCTTTTGCAAGTTCTGACCTTTTTATGCCTTCTCTTATAAAAGTTATTGTTCAAAATCAACAAGGAGAGGCAAACTTTTCCTTAACTTTGCTCAACTTTCCTCAACATACTGCTAAGACACATTCTCAGGTTCCTTTGGCTATCCTTTCCTGGGATCATTACTCTAGCAATTTGACTTAGCAGATTTCCCACTTGCTACATTTCGAAATACACACATCTTGTCAATTAAAAAAATGCTTACATTTTTCTAATACTGATCAATATCTAGAAAAAAACAAATGTGAAGAAATAAAGGTGATTAGAAATGGCAGTCAGTCAGTTTACCTTCAGAACCTTCTCCCTTTAGGTGTGAAAAATCTTCCCAAGGAATTTAGTGTTGAGCAATCTGCTGTGGTATCTTTGTTTGCTTTTTTGACTCAAGTTTATTGCAGGAACAAAAATGACTTGCATCATTTTATGGTCAGGCCTCCAAAATCTTTCCACTTTTACATTTCTTATATCAACAAACTCTGTAATGCAGTATGGATAACATTTTGTCCCAATAAGTTCTTCCTCTGGCTTTCAACTTTTATTTCTTAGTTATGTTAAAATTTTAACTATAAAACTTCATGTAACACACAAGCTTTATGAACATCCATTGCCCAAATCAACATTCAGCGATCTCAACTGAAATCCACTGTCATCAAATCAATTATGATTCAAAGTGACTCTGTAATATGGAAAACTGCTTCAAAGGATTTTCAGAGCTAGAAGTATTTATGGAAACAGCCTCAATTTTCTTCTGTGAGGCAGCTGTTAGATTTGAACCCCAACTTTTCAGTTAGCAGCCCAGCACTTACCCCAGTCCTTAATTTTGGGTAAAGCAACAGAGAAGCTAAGTATTTAGAAAAGAAGAAAAACATAGAGCTGCAACAATGACTATTTTCTAGGAGTTAGCTTAAACTAGAAGACTATTTCAAACACAAAGTGAAAATAAGGTTAAAAGAATATTTAGATTGTTTTTACTCAAAATGTGCCACAGTATCCTGTAACTGACTGGCTTCTCAGAGACAATGAACTACAGACAAGACAAGATGGCAGCTGGGTTAGTCCGGGTAGACTAGCAGAACAAATTTCATGGACTCACATATGGATATAAGGAAAAGGTTTATATGCAAGAGGAACAGAACATTGAGCTCAGTCCAGTTCAAAGTCATAAGTCTGCTATTAACCCATATGCCAGAAATCAGTTTATAAAGTCTCCTTCTGATTCATGAAGTCACAGGTCAGTGGGTGCAGAATCCTGGCACTGGCAGGGGTCTCCACATGGCTCCTCGAATCCAGGGCTCAGGGTCCATTAACAGCAGAAGCAACTCATTGCTGGCAGAGGTCTCCATGTGGCTGCCCCAGCTTCAGAGGTCTGGTTCCATCAGGGCAAAGCCATGTGGACTCTCCGCCAGCTCCTTCAGCTTTTCAGATGCTGTCCTCTTGTATTGTCCGTGATGCATCGTGTCTCTAAGATTAACTCCAACAACTGGGGAAGATAGCTTCTCATCTTCACGAGGGCAATATCGCGAGATTTCCCAGAAGTCTCAGGAGAAAGCCATGCTTACATAGAGGCCTCATTGACTACTCAATGGCTATCTCCAGATTAACAGGCTAGACTCCACCCCTACATTTCAATCATAAAATTAACATAAGCACATGACTGCCACAACAGCATCCGAGGAGCTGGGGGAGCCGGAGGAGAAGCCACATGGCCTTGCCCTGATGGAACCAGACCCTGAAGCTGGCGAAGCCACATGGAGATCCCTGCCAGCATTGAGTTGTTCCTACCACCATTGTATGCTGTTGATGGACCCTGAGCCCTGGAAACAAGGAGCTAAGAGGGGACCCCTGCCAGCGGTGGGACTCTGTACCCACTGGCCTGTGACTTCATAAGTCAGAAGGAGACATTATAGACTGGTATCAGACATATGAGCTAATATTGGACTTATGACTTTGTACTGGACTGGGTTGGGATACTTTCTCAATGTTCCATTCCTTTTGTATATAAACCATTCCCTTATATCCATATGCATTTGTGTAGATTTGTTTCTCTAGTTTACCTGGACTAACACATCACTTAAAAGATGAAACACTTAGGAATAAACCTAATCAAAAGAACAAAAAACTTGTACAATAAAAATGCAAAACTTTACTGCAAGAAACTAAAAGAGAGCTATAAAGATGGAAGACTGTTCCATGTACTTGTACAGGATCACTTAACATTGTAAAAATGCCAATACTACCCAAAGCAGTCTACAAAAAAAATGCGAATCCAAATATTGCTATGTAGAGATTGAAAAAAATGAGCCATCAACTAGATATGGGAAAAAAAAAAAGTGACCCGGGATGAGCAAAGCACAGCTAAAGAAGAACAAAGTAGGTCAATGCCGGACCCCACCGCTGTTCTCATAACTAGCCTGGGTTGTGATAATGATAGGCACATAGACCAGTGGAACAGGATAGACAAGGCAGGAACAAACCCATCCATTGACAGACAACTGATTTTTGACAAAAGACTGAAATACATTTTCTTGTCAACAAATGAAACTGATAAAATTGGATTTCGCTATGTTTCCCCATTTGTTTGTTTTTTAAATTATTTTATAGGGAGCTCATACAACTCTTTTCACAATCCATGCATACATTCATTGTATGTCAACCATATCTGTACATCTGTTGCCCTCGTTATTCTCAAGACATTTGCTTTTGAGTTAAGTTCAGCTCCTTATTTTTTCCCTCCCTCATGAACCCTTCATAATCTAGAAATTATTATTATTTTGTCATTTCAAACACTGGCCAATGTCTCCCTTCACCCACTTTCCTGTTGTCATACCCCATGGAGGAGGTTAAAGGTAGAACCTTATAATCGATTTCCCTTTTCTACCCCACCTTTCCCCCATCTTCCTGGTATTGCCACTCTCACCACTGGTCCTGAAGGGAACATCTGTAATGGATTCCTTGTTTCTGGCTCCTATCTGTACCAGTGCACATCTTCTGGTCTAACCGGATTTATAAGGTAGAATTGAGATCACGATAGTGGAAGAATGAAACAAGATTTGTGTTTTATGCGATATACAAAATTGAACTCAAGATGGATTAAAGACCTAACTGCAAATGCTAGAACTATAAAGATCATAAACTAATAGGGGCAAATGTAAAGATTTTAACCTATGACATAAGCACACTGCCAAACATCATGATGAACACAAACAAGGGAGAACGAAAGAGTTGACTGTGGCCCCCTAAAAGTATGACATTGGGAAGCATCCAAAGATTTCATCAAAATACTGTTTTAAAACAACCCACAGACTGGGAAAGTAATTTTAGCAATGTTGTATCAGACAAGGGACTGATCCCTAAAATACATAGAAAACAGTCCACTTCAAAAAGAAAAGCATGAATCATACCATTTTAAAGTGAGCAGAGGCGATGAACAGACTTCATCAAAGAAGACATCCATATGGGAAATAAACAGATGAAGAAATGCTTGTGTTCACTAGCCATGTGGGAGGTACAAATCAAAACAAATCATGAGATACAACTTCGCACTGATCGGCAGAAAAGTTGAGAGAGAGAGAGAGAGAGAGAGAGAGAGAGAGAGAGAGAGAGAGAGAATGAATATCCCACTTCCTGACTGAGCATTAGTAGAAGCAAGGAAACATGTGACTTTGGGGTAGTCTTTGTTGTGAGACTCTGCATTTGTCTCACCTCTACGTGACCTTCATATTTGGAACAGAACTGTATCCACTACCAGGTGAAACCTTCATTCCGAATTTCTACCAAGTGTTTCTACAAACGTGGTCGACAAATAACCAGCACAGGAAGATCTCCTCAACGACGACCAGAGAGATCCCACCAAGAGGAAAGCCCTGAACTGCCTCAAAGATAGAAAAAGAACTTAGAAGCAAAGGACACAAAAGGCTTTGTAAGGAGCAAGAGAAGGCAAGGCCGTGCAGTCACCCGCATGAAGATCAGCAACAACTGCCAACTCCCCTTTACCATCGACCAGTTGTGTGAACCACTGCAGTGCTCTCCCCACAACTGCACACGTGCATCAGTGGATACACGCGAGCTAATCTCTGTCGTTGCAGAGTACCGCCTTCCCTGCTCCTGGCCCCACCTATCCAATCACACCTCTTTCCTCT
This sequence comes from Nesogale talazaci, assembly GCA_004026705.1. Classification (NCBI taxonomy): domain Eukaryota; kingdom Metazoa; phylum Chordata; class Mammalia; order Afrosoricida; family Tenrecidae; genus Nesogale; species Nesogale talazaci. Next base: position 20,008 of record PVJH01021296.1, read on the forward strand.
ATAGTGGCTCTGCATGGACAGCTTGGTCCAGAAACCCTCACTACCTGGCACAGATGGCCTCTGCAAGCAGAAACATCCCCACTTTTGGTTTCTTTCTTTCTTCTGCCTCCAGAGCCTTCCCAATTCCAATGCCCATTCCCTCCAGGGGACTTGCACACCCTCCCACACTGATAAAGGATCAGGAATCCTTCGTCAAACAACATTATTTCAGGTTTCTCTTTCTTCCCTTTGACTTCCTCCTCCCTTGTGACCACACCCTCTTGTGGGCATGCCAGCCTCAGAGGCAGGCACCCGTGTGCAGGGAAAGACAATGCTAGGCACTCTACACAAACCAGATTTGTTTCATTTTTACGCTTTCTCTCCTCCTGCATGGCCACCCCTGAGGGCACAACCCTCCATTCACTGCCACAGAAGGAAAACTCTGAAGCCAATCTCAAGCCCTTCACTCTTCTATTTTTCTTCCTTTCTCTTCTCTATCTCATTATACTTTCTCCTTCTTCCTCTTTCTCATCTTTCTTCCTTCTTTTATTCTTCTTCCACTTTTTAAAAATCTTTTTCTTTCTTTTTCTCTTTCCTTCTTTAATTTTACTGCCTTTTTTCTAAACATATATACAGAAATTCTTATCTTCTGGTCTAAGTGATTGTTTACAATTTTATCCTCCCTCTTTCATCATTTCCTCATAAAACACATTTTCATGATACCTACTCATTCTTCCTACCCCTCTTAAAATATAGCTTGGGGGAAATGACTGTAGGGATCTCCATATAACCACCTCCTGGAGGTACAGACAAAAGGGAAGTGGGTGAAGGGAGATATCGAATAGTGGACAATATGACAAAATAATGAAAATTAGTAAATTATCAAGGGTTCGTGAAAGGGGGAGTCCAGAGGGAGGGGAAATATGAGGAGCTGATATCAAGCGCTTAAGTAGAAGAAGAATGAGAATGGTGATGGCAACACATATGTAAATGTGGTTGGCATACAATAGATGTATGTATTGATTGTGATAAGAGTTGCATAAGCCCCCAATAAAATGATTTTTAAAAAGAACTTAAAAATGCTCATACTAATAAATAACAAAGTTCCCTCCAAAAAATACAATTGTTATTATTTCTAAAAATTTTTTGGTCTGTATAAATGGCCATGATAGTAATGGTATTATTATTACTAAATAGAAGTAATAATTAGAAATTAAAGTAGTAATCATCACTACTACTAATAATAATTATTATTATCATTACTATTACTTTTATTTTATTCTCTCCTTACCTCCCAATTTTTTTATTTACACGTCTCTCTTTTTCTCAGTTTATACACTGTATATTTTTCTGGTTCCAGTTCACTCACTACAAATCACTTCATAGGGCCAAATAACCCTTTAACTCCCAGCAAATCATCAAGAATCCCCACCCCCAAGATCTTCCACACAATACAATGAAATAGATAATAAGATAAATAATAAGACCTTTTTAGAGTGCTGAGAAGTAGGGAGATTCCTTTGAGCATTTAGATGTGCCTGATTTCCTCCCCCCCACCCCCCTACTCCCCAAAAGAATTCACTTCAGAGGACAGCACTGAAGCTATAGCTCAGGGAGAGGGACACATCCTATCAGGCCACGGGGAGGGAGAGAGAGTGGAGCACATCCTGGACCACCCCACACTTATGCATAGTGTTACAAGGATAACACTGAAGACACATTGCAGAAATGGTGCCCCATCTGGCCCCAACACACCACAGTGAAACACTAAGGGCGGTGCAACAGAATAGCAAGGCAAGCAAAGCAATAAAGTACCCAAGGAATACCAAAATAGATTGTGGGGCCAGGGCGTGGCACCCCATCAGATTCTACCAGAAAATACTCATAACAGTCAAAAAGCAGACCTCTAACTCATTATAGGTTTGTCTTTTGTTGTTTTGTTTTCTTTTGTTGCTTCATTTTGCTGTCTTGTTTTTGTGCATATTACTATGTCTGCATGTCTATCTAGATAAGATAGGTGGGATAAACAATCCAGAGGAGAAAACAACAGGACTGACAGTTGCAGGGAGATACAGAAGGGGAGGAAGGAGAAAAGAAGTGGACTTTAACAAACCCAGAGACAAGGTAACAGCTAGTGATCAATGTCGAGGAGGGTGGAGAAAGTCTGGTAGGACTTGATAACGGCGAATATAATCCAAAGGAATTACCAAAACCTAAATGAAAGCCGAACATGATTGTGGGACAAGAGGAAAATAAAAGGATTAGAAGAAAGAACCAGGAGGCAAAGGGTATTTGCAGAAGTCTAAATACAGGCATATACTTATCTAAATATATCTTTACATAACAGTAGGGAAATAGATCTATGTACATATATTTACATGTTAAATATAAAGGTAGCAAATGGACATTGGGCCTCTACTTAAGTACTCCCTCAATGCCAGAGCACTTTGTTCTAATAGCCTGGCATTCTGTGATGTTCACCTTCCTGGCAAGGATCCTGAAGACAAAATAGATGGTGAATAGCAAATGTGGTGAAGAAAGCTGATGGTGTCCAGTTATCAAAAGATATAGTGTCTGGATCTTAAAAGCTTGAAGATAAACAAGTGGCCTTCTAACCGAGAAGCAACAAAGTCAACATGGAAGAAGCATAATGTGATCATGAGGTGTCAATGGGATCGGGCATCAGGCATCAGAGACCCAGATCAAAAAATCATATTATTGTCAATGAGGGTGAGTGTAGAGTGGAGACCCAAAACCCATCTGTAGACAATTTGACATCCCCTTAGAGAAGGGTCGCAGGAATAGATAAGCAAGTCAGGGTGTAGTATAGCAACATTGAAATATACAACTTTCCTTAATGCTTCCTCCCCACCTACCATCATGACCCCAATACTACCTTAAAAATCTGACTAGACCAGAGCATGTACACAGGCACAGATAAGAGCTGAAAACACAGAGAACCCAGGACAGACAAACCCCTCAGGGCCAATATTGAGAGAAGCAATACCAGGAGGGGAAGGGGGGTAGAGGGGAACAATGGGGAACCAATCGCAATGATCTATATATTACCCCCTCCTAAGGGGATGGAGAACAGAAAAGTGGGTGAAGGGAGACATCGATCATGATAAGACATAAAAAAGTAACAATTCATATATTATCATTGGTTCATGAAGGGGGGTGGGGATACAATGAGGAGCTGATACCAAGGGCCTAAATAGAAAGAAAAGGGGTTGCAAATTATCATGGCAACAAATGTGCAACTGTGCTTGACACAATGGTTGTCATGTATTGTGATAAGGCTTTTGCCAGCTCCCAATAAAATGGTTTTTTTTTAATATGCCTGATTAAAATCGTGATATTTTCAAACATTTCATATACATGTGAAAGTAAGATACCGAAGGAAAGATGCATTTGAGTTATGGTGCAGATGGAGAATATTGAAGGTACTATAAATCAAAAAAGTACCATAAATCACCAAAAGGACAAGGAAATAGGTCTTGGAAGAAAAGTGGTAGGTGAGCTTTCTTCTTGTGGTAAGAAAGATGATGAAAACTCATATCATGTATTTTGGACATGTTGTCAGGAGAAAACTGTTCCTGGAGAAGGACATCATGTTTGGTAAAATAGAGGAGCAGTGAAAAAGAGGAAGGCCCTCAAAAAAGATGAGTTAGCACAGTAAAGTTACTGCAACGATGGGCTCAAACGTAGGATGGACAGTGAGGATGATGGAGGACCAGGCGTGTTTCATTCCATTACGTATAGGGTCACTATGCGCCGGAACCAATTCAATGGCATGTAGCAGTAGTACAAAATAAGATAACTTTGGTAAGCAGCATGGTGGAATACCTGAGTATTAAAATGGAGTAATAGGAAAACTGAAACAGTGAGCTTGAATATAATTCCTTTGACTACAACCAATAAGAAAAGCAGCCAATAAAAAAAAAAAGCAAAAGAATCCAAAGATCCCTGGCAAAAGACATGAGACACTATCAAGAGAAACAGTCTACATCATTGGTATCCTGGAGCAAAAAAAAAAAAAGCAGAGGCAAATTATCTAAAGAGAAAATAGTATGAAAAATCATGGAAGACAATTTATCCAACACTCTAAAACAGAAGAAAATATCTATTTATGAAGCTGAGAGAACTCCAAACAGGACAGATCCAAAAAGAAAAACACTGAAACATGTAGTTATCATGAGTTATGGTGTGGATGGAGAATACTGAAGATACTATAATTTCAAGGTACTCCAATTTCAAGGAAAGGAGTGAATACTAAAGACACGTAGGGATGAAAGTCACATACAAAGGAAAACCAATAAGGGTAAACTTCGACTTTGCAATAGAAATCAAGCCAGCAAAAAGAAAACAGAGTAATATGTTTCTTTCTTTCTTTTTTAGCTACCAACCAAGAATTGTTTATCTAGAAAAATTAAGAAACATTATTTAAGATAAAGGTATCCCTAGGCGGGGAAAAATTATGTTTATTGTGGTTAGAATATGAACAAAAAGATATACTTTCAATGAACAGGAGAAAAATAATTAAAAAGATTAGGGTAGAAATAGATGTATTAAGGAAAAAGAGAGTGGGTGGAGAGAAACATCAAGAAGACAAGTAGTTGATTTTTGAAAAGATTGACAAAACTGACCAAATGCTGTCAAACATAACAAAAAGAAAGAAAGAAAAGGTGAAAATATCTAGAATTAAAGATGAAAGGGGAAACCTCTCTATAGATCTAGATTAATTAAAAAGAATAATAACACACCACTATGAAGGACTGTAATTCAGCAAGTTTGATAACCTAGAAGAAATAGGACAAATATTTAGAAATACAATAGCCAACTTTATGCATATTGCTGTAGAAAACTTCAAAAGAAATATAGGACCTAAAAAAATTTCTATCAAAGAATAGTCTAAGAGGAGATAGCTTCAGGTAGGTATTCTACCAAGTATTCAGAGAAGAACTGTCACCAAGTCTACATAGATTTTTTGTAAATAAATAAATGGAAAAGACCTAAATTAATTCTATAAGTGAGCATGACCCTGACGTGAAAACCAGACAAAGAACCTAACAGGACAGAAAACAGCACTGCCTCTCATGTGTATAACTCCCTGCCATCAAGTTGATCCTGACTTATGGTGACACTGTAGCATAGGGCCCCTGTGGGTTTCTGAGACTGCAATTTTCTAAAGAAGAAAACAGTCCAATCCTTTTCAGAAAATTACAAAACAATATCTCTCACGAACACGTTTGTTGCTGGGTGCCAGCAAATGGGTTCCATCTCATAGCAATGCTATGCACAATGGAAGGGAACACTGCCCAATCCAGGACCGTCCTCACAATTGTTGCTATGCTTCCGTCCACTGTTGGAGGCACTTTGCTTATCCATCTCATTGAGGACCTTTCTCTTTCGGCATGACCCTATCCATGTTTATTATGATTTACACATACCTTGACACAGTCAATAAAACACAAGTAAATATCTTTTCATTATTATCATTGTAGATGAAGGGGAGTACAGATGGGGGACCCAGTGTAGGTAACAGGACCCTTACAGAAGGGTCGCAGGGAGGAGACAAGCCAGTCAGGATGCTGTGTAGCAATGATGAAACATAAAACTTTCCTCTAGTTCTTAAATCCTTCTTCCCTCAACTGTCATGATCCCAATTCTACCTTATAAGTCCAGATAGACCAGAGGATGTCCATTGGTATAGATAGGAACCAGAAATAGGAAATCCAGGACAGATGATCCCTTCAGTACCAGTGGTGAAAGTGGTGATGCCAGAGGGTGGAGGGAAGGTGGGGTGAAAGGAAGAAGTGATTATAAGGTTCTACATACAGCCTCCTCCCTGAGGTACAGACAATAGGGAAGTCGGTGAAGGGAGACATAGGGCAGTGTAAGATATGACAAAATGATAATAATTTATAAATTATCCAGAGTTCATGAGGGAGAGGGGAACGGGAATGGAGGGGGTAAATATGAGTAGCTTATACCGAGGGCCTAAGTAGAAAGCAAATGCTATGAGAATGATGAGGCCAACAGATGTACAAATGTGGTTGACACATGGATGGATCGATGGATGATGATAGGAGTTGTATGAGCCCACAATAACATGATTTAAAATAAATGCTGGCCAAGATAATCTGACAATATAACAAAAAATAATTCACCATGATCAAGGGAGATTCAGACCTGGTATGCCAGGATAGTTTAAACATTTCTCTAACATTGATGTTAGAAAAACAATCAATGCAATTTACCACACAACAAGACAAAGAATAAGAACCATATGATCAATTGATTCAGATAAGACATTTGTCAATATCCAACAATGATTTTTATAATACTATTTAACAAAATATGAATAGAAGGAGCATGACTCAAAACAGCAAAGGACATTAAAAAAAAAAAACAACCATGGAGGCTGAGCCCCAGTGGTGTAGTGGTTGAGTGTGGGACTGTGGTCCACAGGTTTGACAGTTCAAATCCAGCGGTGTCTCTCCAGGAGCAAGGCTGGGTAGCTCCCATGACAACCAGAGGCCAGTGATGCCAAAACAACAACAACAATGGCTAACATTATGATCAATGGTGAGAAATTGAAAACATTTCCCTGAGATGGAAACTAGATAAGGATTGCCCATCCCCAATTCTTACTCATCTTACTGTACTGGAAGACTTAGACAGAATCATTAGACAACAAAGGAAATCAATCAAGGGGATTCAATTAGGTAAAAAACTCTCCCTTTTTTGTTTTTTTTTTTTTTGTTTTTCCTTTTTGTTACATGATTGATTTTATATGTAGAAAATCCCAAGCATTTACTAAAACTGTTGGAAACAATTGAGGGGTTTGGTAAAGTAGCTGATTCAAGATTATTAAGCAGAAATTAATTGGAATTTCTATGCCAGTGAACGGAGCTCTGAAAAAAAAATTCAAGAAAACAATACCATTTACAATAGCCACATGAAGCATGGAATCCTTAAGAGTAAATCAAACCAAACAAGCAAAAGACCTATACAAATAAAATGACAGGTCTCTACTACAAGAAGCCAAGAAACAAATGGAAGAATATCCAGTATTCATGGATAGGAAGATATAATGTTGTGGAAATGTCAATATTAATGAAAGCAATCTATAGATACAACACAATTATCATCCAATTTCCAATTTCAGTTTTTAAGGAAATGGAAAAAATTTTAACAACTTCTTATGGAGTGGGAAGAAAACTTGGATAAGCCAATAAATCTTTAAGCAGTACAAAGCATAAGTCTTCTCAGTACTCAAACTCAAAACTCATAATTTTAACTATTATAATTTTCCCTTCATCATATTTGAATTTTTAAATTGTTGTCTTTGGGTCGTGCATGCTGGTATGCTTCTTCGGTGTGAAGGCAGTTGACTCCTCCACTTAGATGGCTGCTTGCTGGAATGCAAACCTTTAAGATCCCCAGCACTACTTTGATCAGTGGCGAGGCACCATCTGCTTTTGGTAACACGCTTATCTTCACTGATCATTTCTCGAAGGCGAGTATGAAGCAGGGCTATGTTATCAGAACAAATTGCTCTTGAAATGGGGCTGGAATTAAGCAGGAGCCCAGACTCTATTCGTTTGCCCATGGGGTTTGCGCTGATTTATAGATTTTTCAGAAGGCATTCTTCTTAGTCCCTTTTGGTCTGAAAACTTCAGGGAAACCTGCTCAGTCTCACATGAACATGCAAGCCTCCGCTGACAGAGGGGAGGTGGGTGCTCATGAAGTGCATTAACTGGAATTTGAACCTTGCTCTCCCAGATAAATAGCAACACCCCTACCAGTATATCGCCCATGCCCCTCACTATCCACCGAGAAACTGATTAACACTAATCCGCTTACCTTGTATTATTCTATGCATTATTGGCTAGAATTCAGCTTAAGAGTTTTCAAAAGCAGTCACATAAATGTGTCAGGGGCAGCTCAGGTCATGGATGTAACCCCGAAAGTCATTAGTGAAGAGAAGAAATAATTGGCTGTGAAGAAAAGAATGACATCCAGGTATATTTCACAAGTGAAGAAAAAGACATCCCAGCATACTTTCCTAGAAAGCCACTTCAAAGTGCCAGCTAAAACATGTTTCAGAAATTATTATTTTTTAATGAATGAGCCTCGGTATAAGACATTTTCTGAGGGAAGGAACTATCTTTAAATCTGGTCAAAGAAGCAAGTGAGTCTGAAAGCACAAAATACCCTAGAAGTTTCTGCAGACATTGGAGGAGGACTAACAGGATGAAAACTTCGTGGGTCTGATGTGGGGAGATGGAGCATGGAATCAAGGTAATGACTCAGATGAGGAAAACGGCATAAAGTTGGGAGTCGTAGGGAGACACAATCAGATAAACTGGGGAAGGAAAATGCTCTGGAGATTGTGTTTGCTGCTGTTAGGTGGTGTGGAGTTGATTCCAACTCATTACTACCCGATGTACAATGGAATCAAACATGCCCTGGTCCTGCCCCACCCTCACAATCATCCCTGTACCTGGGTCCATTTTTCTCTCTCCCAGTCTTGACTCTCGGGGATAATTCACAGTCATGGAGTCAATTCTAACCCACAGCAGCTTTGCAGAAGAGGGTCTCTATAAGTTGGCATTGCCTCCACAATGGTGAGTAATTTTTTGGTAACTCTTTATGAGGGAAGGAAGCCTTGCCGTTCTCTCCAGGAGTAGCTGGTGATTTAGAAATACTGACTTTGTACTTAGCCACCCACGTCAACATCTCTAATATGGCCAGAACAGTGACTAGCTCTGATCTCGGTTTGGACACTGAATTCAACATCTAATTAACTACGAAGGGCCCACGGCGAGTCTGCAAATACTTTGAACATGTGGTCAGGAGAAGCCAGTCACTGCTGAAGGATATTGTGTTAGTCCAGATAAACTAGAGAAACAATTCCTAGACATGCATATGGATATAAGGGTACGGTTTATATACAAAAGGAATAGGACACTAAGAAAGCATCCCAAATCAGTCCAGTTCAAAGTCATAAGTCTGATATTAGCCCATATGCCTGCTACCAGTCTATGAAGTCTCCTTCCAGCTCATGAAGTCACAGGTCAGTGGGTGCAGAGTCCCAGCGCTGGCAGGGGTCTTCCGAAGGGTCCTCAATTCCAGGGCTCAGGGTCCATCAACAACATCCAGTGGTGGTAGAGGTAACTCAGCACTGGCAGGGATCTCCATGTGGCTTGCCAACTTCAGAGGTCTGGTTCCATCATGGTAAGGTCGTGTGGCTTCTCCTCCAGCTCCTGAGACGCTGCCATCTTGTCTTGTCCGTAGTTCATTGTCTCTGAGACTAACTCCCAACAACTGGGGAGATAGCTTCTCATCTCCATGAGGGAAATATCGAGAGATTTCCCAGAAGCCTCAGGAGAAAGCCATGCCCCCACAGAGGCCTCATTGGCTACTCAATGACTATCTCCAGATTAACAAGCTAGACACCATCCCTCCATCTCAGTCATGAAATTAACATAAGCCCAGGATGGCCACAGATATGTTTGGAACAATAGAGGTGCAGCAATAAAGACGAAGGACCTCAAGAAGATTGATTGACACAATAGCTGCAAAAAAAAATGGGCTCAAAAAAGAACCATTGTCAGGAGGATGCAGAAATAGGCAAGGTTTTTTGTTCTGTTGCATGTAGGGTCACTATGACTCCAGGACATCCAACACCACTAGTGAGTGGCCAGCTTTGTCTCTGGGTGAGCAGATGGTCACGTGTTCAGTGACTAACTCGACAGTCAGTGATTTGAACCCATTCAGAGGCACCTCAGCTAAAAGGCTACAGAGGTGTGGTTTGGGAAGGTCACAGCATTGAAACCCCCTAGGGAACAGTTTCACTTGGTGACACTCGGGATTGTGAGTGTAAGAATCAGCTGGCTGACAACTGGTTTATTTGAACTTGTTTGGCTACTCACCGGAAACTTTCTAAGGGTTAGGCACACATAAGTTAACAAAACCTATTCAAACAACCAATCACGGAAACATCTTTTTAATGGCTCAAATTCTACGTAAGGGGGAAGAACATTAAATGACATAGATAAGTCATTTACAATAGTCAAAGGCAGTAAGTGCCATGCAGAAAAATAAAGCACAGAGAGTTGCTAAGGGGTATCTAAAAGGTGTGACATTTTGAACAGGTGATAAGGAAGGTTCTCTTCCAGGAAGAAATTTACACCAAAGGTTGAAAGAGGTGAGGGAGCCATAGCTAACTGCATCAAGTGCTTTTCAGCAAAAGAAGAAGGTGGGTAGAAAAAGTCAGGTGAGAATGGCTTGTTCCAGGAAGGATCAAGAAAGAGACCAGTTTGGTTGAAGAGGAAATAGAGAAGAGGTAAACTGAAGGAGAGAGCATTTTGTAAAAGATTGTGGATCCTTGTAAATATTTTAAAACCTTTATACACCTCTCCCTTGTTGCAGAAGGGTGAAGGCATTGGTGAAATTTGGTTGCTTTTAAATTAAGAACTCACACTAAAATTTCAACCCAGTCACTAAAATAATAAAAAGAATATGTGACTCTTCAAAACCAATGCATGCAAAAATGAAACCAGATTGAAATCCATTCCAAAAATGAAAAGAGAAAACCAAAAACTACTACTTATAAATAATTATTATATGTAAGTGTTACTTTACTTATATAGATACTACTATATAGATAAGTATTATTTATCTATAGTTATAGATATGCACAGGGGGGATAGATTTATATATAGTCATCTTAATAAGTAAAATGATTGGATTATAAAACTAGATCATAAAAAAAATCATTCCTGGGGACATAAAAGTCTGAAAGAAAGTGGATAAAAATCTTGAAGAACAAGTGTTCTTTAAGAGCCAGGATGGCAAGGCTTCGTCACCAGTATTTATTTTGGTGTCAGGAGACACCAGCCCCTGAAAAGGGCATCATACTCTAGGTAAGAGGGATCAGTATAAAAGGGGAATACCCTTGATGAAATGGACTTGGTGACACAGTGGCAATAGCAGTGGCTCAGACATGGCAACAATCGTGAGGGTGACACAGGACCTGGCAGGTTGCTTTCCATTGTGCATAGATCGTTGGGCTAAGTCAGGGGCACTGAGCAACAAAGTGGAGTGTACTAAAGCATTATTTACAGGAGACATATGTACCTTCAAATGCTTGTGTGCACAGAGAGGACTACAAAATCATGCTTTCAGGATCTAGCAGAAGTTAGAAAAGACAATGAGGTGACCTAAAAAAAAGTGAAGGAATTAAGAGCAGACATCATGAGACTGGAAACAACTTTAAAAAGAATAAAATTGAAAAGAACAGATTTCGTTATTTGAAAAGAATAGTAAAAACTGTAAATGTCGGTCAACATGAATCAAGAAAAATGGAATCAAGGTACAAAAAAGCCTTCAGGAATGAAATGGGGACATAATTTTCTACACAAACAACAACCTCACTGCCACGGAGTTGATTCCGACTCATGAGGACTCTCTAGGACAGGACGGAAGGGCCCCTGTGGGGTTCCAAGACAGTAACTCTGTGGGAGTTGAAAGTCATGTCTCTCTTCATCATGGCGATTGCTGGTTTCAAACTGCTCACCTTGCAGTAAGCAGCCCAAGGGTAACCACTACCCCACTAGGGATGCGGAGAATAAAATAATGGATCTCAAGAAAATATTGTGACATTTTGTTTGCCAATACATTAGAAAACTCAAAATTAATACAACCCTTTAAAAATATAACTTATTAAAACAGGTGAAAAACCAGAGTAAAGCCTAAGAAGCCCATTGCTACTAAATAGATCCCAACCCAGAGTGAACTCAGATCAGGTTTCAAAACTGTAAATCTGTATGGGAGCAGGAAGACTCATCTTTTTCCCACTGAATAGCTAATGAATTTGCATCACTGACATTTAGGTTAGCAGTCTAACACTTACCTCACAGTACTATAGGAAATTAATCAGTAATTTAAGAAATGCACACAAAAATTTAGTGGTCTTGAAACAGCAAGCACAGAGTTCTTACAACTGTCTACTCATATAGCATTGGATGTTAGAAGATATTGGAGTAAAGAATAACGAATTCTAAGAGGAAAATAGCTTTTGACCTTGGCCTTCTTATTTTGGTTAGAACAAAAGAACATTTTCCACATAGAACAAGTGAAATAACCCCCTTGGAATCTCCCTGAAAATAGTACCTTCATAAGAATTCCAACAAATTGAAAATAGGATTCAAGCACTACAGGGTAGTGAGTCAAGATATGTAAGCAGCAAAGGAAGCAATCTCCTACCTCCAAATATCTTTGACAAGATTTCAACTAGGAACAGGATCTTGTTGGAAAATTTGGATACCCTAGTGCTTTGGAGCAAGCAAGAATGGGCCAAGATTCAATGGGAAAAAGCAAGGGCTTAAAAGAATTTGGGGAAAAGACCGTCAACTCTTCCACTGCCCAAGAGTTTTTGAGATAGCTTCTTGGGGGGAGTCTAAGGTAAACAATTAGAACAAATGGAAGAAATAAGGAAACCTCTGCAGTTATTAATGCTGTGGTAGTTCAATTTTACGTCGATTTGACTCTAGGCCAAACTGTCACTCAGGTCACAGCCTGATGATGCCTCCTAGGAGATGTGTCTTTTTTATAAAAGAGTAAGTGGGAACTTCCTTCCTCTCTCTTGACCTTAACCTGTATCCCTGCTGAGATTCTGTGTCTGTTGCCAGAAGTGACCCTTCGTGAGCTGCTCAACTTGGAGAGCTGTTGGTCCCCCGTTTCCACTGATGTTGCATCCACATGATTCCGTACTCACCAGCCTGTCATTTCCCTGCTTCCTGTTTCACCTGTTGGGGTTGTGCGGTTACAGCCACATCAATCTGAAGTGGCTAGCCTCTGACCTGTGGGCTTGATTGGACTGGCCTGGGCCACCTTCTTGATGTGAAGTTGCTTTGTGACATGAAGTTTTTTCTTGTACATAGATGAGTGTCACTGATTTGCTTACCTCCAGTCAACCCACGCCTAATACAAATGTATTAATACTTGATACAGATGCAAATAGAAATGACACACACACCCCTTCCAGATATATATATGTGTATATATATAAATAAGTAGTACTAAACCAAAGCCAAGTTTATTGCCACCAAGTTTATTTCTACTTCTTACAGTAATTGAAAACAGAGGGAGAGAAATTTTCAATGTCAAAAGAAAATTGCATTTTAAGATTCAAAATATTTTGATTTGGGTTTGGAAAGGAAGGCCCTTTAGCCAAGTGAACCTTTTCATTTTAAGCAACAAAAGCACTACGGCTATGTGAGTTTCAAAAATCACATGGAAAAGGTTTATAAAAAGTAAGAGCTGAAGTATGAGCAATGTATTGGAATACATTTTTGTTCCAAATATTAGACTTGTGGTGGAATGACCTTCAGAGTTAATTATATCCTTGGATCTCCCAGGCTGTTGTGCTATACATCATGTGCAGCACACATTACTAATACACTTTAGCTTGACATCTTTCTGTCATGCACCACGTGAGCCCCGCTTCAAATTTCCTAGCCTTAAAAAAATGTTATTTCAAGGTAATATGTATAATAAAATGTTCTTTTGGTGTCACAACAATATTATTTCTCCTCTGACAGTATTGTTAAAATGGTATCTACACTGATTAATACTCACCTGCCAATTCAAATAGGAACATATATTATGTCTAAGAATAGATATGCACACCTCAATTTTCTTATAAATACTACAGGGGTTTCTTGCAAAATTCAACCCAAAAGATTCAAAATGTTATTAAAGAAGAAAGAACTGAAGTCTGTGATCCTCATTTTAATAATTTTAATAATAGCATTTTCCTTATGTAGAAAGATATATTCTTTGTTTTGCTTTTTATTTTTGGGGGCATCACTGCCTCTGGTGGTCATGGGCACTACCCAGTACTGCTCCTGAGAGCCGCCGCTGGATTTGAACCACCAAGCCTGCGGGCCGGAGTCCCACACTCAACCACTTATGCCACCGGGGCTCAGCCCAAAAGATATATTCTTAAAATGCATTTTTAACCTCAGTATAATACTACAAGCATGCTGCCTATGATATATTGCAGTAGCCTATATTAAGACTGACCATTCATAGGACTTATTTTGTGCTAAAATTTTAGGTCATCTATATTATGCATTATGCTGTTGTTGATGGTAGATGCTGTTGACCCAATTCCAATTGGTAGTTATTAATATGAAAGAGTAATTAATCTATAAAACTTCCTAAACTACAGCTCTCATAAGAACAGATAAGCAGATCTCACTTAACTTCCGTGTGGGTTCAAACTGTGTCTTTTAAGTCAGCAATAGAGTATTATAGAATATGTACTATTTACTTAATCTGTGGTGCTGGTGAAGAATATTGAAAGTACCAGGGATTACAAAAGGACAAACAAATCTTGGAAGAAGTACAATCATAATATTCCTTACATGCAAGGATGGTGAGACTTCATCTCACATCTTGCATACTTTGGACTTATTGTCAGGAGAAAGCAGTCTTGAGCTGGACATCATGCTTGGTAAAGTAGCGGGGCAATGACAAAGAGGAAGACCTTCAACAAGATGGATTGACACAATTTCTACATCCATGGGCTTAAACATAAGAACATCATGGAATGGCACAAGACTGGGCAGTGTTTTGTCCTGTCACTTATAAGATCACTATGAATGGGACCCCCTCAATGGCACGTAACTGAATGTATTTTATCAGAATCCCTGGTGGTACAGTGATTAAGTACTGGAATGGTAACCAAAAGGTTGATGATTAGAACCCATTAGCTTCTCAATGGGAGAAAGATGTGATAGCCTCTATCTTTAAAGATGACAGCCTAACTAAAATCCAAATCTGAAGAGGGAATGGTATCAGAGTTTAAATGGTGAGCACCTGATTTGCAGAAGGTTACAGACAGCAGGGGAAAACCAAAATTCATTCGCAGGGTCCACACACGAAGTATGGCCCAGTGAACACCCTGGGACCACAGTGGAGGGAAGTGAACAGCCTTGTTATCTGCAGAGAACATTGCAAAGTCAATTATGGCAGATGTACTTAGGTTAAAATATTGTTTGATCTCCCTTTGGACTTATTTTACTTTTGTTCTACTTTTTAAATTTCCCGCTTTCTTTTCAATTGAAATTCTTCTCTGTTTTCCCTTATTATGGTTGTAAGGGTTTTGTTGTTGTTGTTGCTTGCTTTGTATATTTCCCCATATATGAAATCTAAGATATGTATGTCTATAAGATAGTAACTGGATTAAAGATTTTGGGGGGTGTGGCAGGAGAGGTTAGGGTGAATAGCTAATAGGTTAGGAGGAGCTAGTAACTGTGAGTACAAGAAATAAAAAAAGTTCTAAAATTGTCTGTCATGATGATTGTACAACTCTTCTGAGTATAATTGAACTACTGAATTGCATGATGCTGAATTGTGAGTTAATGACAATTTTTTTTAAGATCTTTACTTTAGAAACCTTATAGGACCATTTGACTCTGTCCTATCATTTAAATATAAGTGGAAACTGACTCAATAGAAATGGATTAGAATTTGGTGACTAGGAGAATCTATTTATGCATAAACTATCTTCAATCTCTGAAAGTAGGACATAACCTTGGTGTGAAAGATGAGGAAATTGAAAGTCAAGGAGTCGTAAATAAAATTTACCCATTGACTCACAGGACATGCAGAAGAACTCAGATTAAAATGGAGGGAATTGACTCTCATTTCTGGGCTATCTCCACTGCTCTACCAACTAACTTGCTGTGTAATAAAGATGCATTAAGGACTTGTAGAGGAATTGTGCTGGATAGAGAGACTGGTAGGTATACATTCAAATGCTGGTTCTGCCACTTGATTATTATGAAACTGGCCAAATTATTTGGCTTTACTAAGTTCCTTCAACTGGTCAAATTATTCAACTTCATGAAATTTTTTCAACTGTACAAGTGAGATTAGAAAAACATAATTCTCTTTGAGTGTTCATTGTGTGCTAAATTCTCTTTAACCTTTCCAAAATCAGTAGAAGGTATACATATATATGCATATATATATAATAAATAATTTTAATGGAAGCTTTTATCCCTCTTATAACAATCCATACATCAATTGTATAGGCACATCTGTACATATGCTGCCACCATCATTTTAAAAATCTTTTCTATTTCAGCTCTTGGTATCAGCTCCTCTTTTTTCCTTCCCTCCCCCTGATAAATTATACATTATTACTATTTTTATATCTGACACTGCCTGCTGTCTCCCTTTGCCCACATTGCTATTGTTGGTCCCCCTTGGGAGGTGAATCATTATAGCTGATTACCTATTTCTTCCTTTTCTTCCCCCGGGAGGTGGATATTTTTATGCCATTCGGGGGCTCCGTGGTTAAGTGCTTGGCTGCAAGAGGAAAGGTTGGCAGTTGGAACCCCAAGATCAGCTCCATGGAGGAAACAATCTGGTGAGCCGTTCAACAAAGATACAAGCCAGACAACCCAGCAGGGCAGTTCTACTCTGTCACATGAGGTCACTGTGAATTGAGGGTACCGAATAACAAGAACTCTAGAAGTGGTTCTGAATGGTCCCACCTGCTATCTGCCCAACCCAGAAATGTCCAAGGGCCAGCATGGAGATTGAGCATTCATTTGGAAATGACCGTCCTTGTCTCTAGAGCTTCTCTAGAAAAAAGCAAAACACAATAAGGACTAATACAAAGTAGGTTCAAAGCAGACTGAATATGCACTGTTAGTGTTCAAGTTAAATTCAAATGAGGTAGGGAATGTAGCACTTGCATGCTGTTAGGAATAATGTAAATCCTTGACATTTAAAATCTGATTTTCTCCCTTAATCCGGAAGCTAACTCACCAACACAAGTCAGTTTCTGACAGAATATATTGTACATTTCAGGAGAATTGAAACAGCAAGAAGATTATATATTTATGTGAACCATACCTAGTTTTTCTGTTTTAGTTCTAGGTCCTTAAGTAATTGGATTAAGACCCCAGATGACATTATCTATCCAAGTCATGAGTAGAGAAGAGTTGAAATCCATGCTTTCACATGTGAATATTTAAGGTATTGCCTAATGATTTGCTTAATAACACCTGCCTCACTCTGACTTCTGCCAACAACAGACTAAGTAAACACACATACAAGAGGGTTTCAAAAATTCATAGAGAAATTGGATTGCAAGCTAACAGAATATACCCCAAAACTTTTTGAAACCATTCATATACCCTTTGGAATTCATTCATGCAGCAAGTCTCTGACTCATCTACATAATTAATTATTCCATCTTAAGAGAACATCAAAGATGCTCATCATTAAAAAATAATCAGAGAATTCTCAAATATTAAGATAAAGTAACAGTTCTCAAAGTTCCATAGTTTTTTGGAGATGAGAGAGGTTACCTAATGTAATATCAAATTTTAAAAATTAATTTTGGATTCCTACTATGAGCTGTGCATTGTATTAGTCCTAACCAAGAGATGTATAATCTAGAGGTAAAATCTGGATGTTGAAGTCTCAGGATAAAGCAATACTTCCCATTGCCTTCCTAAAACATAAAAATTGCTGCCTAGGAACTTCTCCATTTAATAATTAAGCTGTACATTTCCCAAGAATCAGTGTGCTCTGAAGGAGAAGGGTAGGAATAGCCACCCAAATCCCATCCATAGACAACTGGACATTCACTCTCAGAAGGGTCACACTGAAGGGATAAGTCAGACGAGTCATCCAAAGTGCAGTATAACACGGGTGAAAGACACAACACTCCTAGTTCTTTGAAGTTTCTTCCTCCACTATCATGACCTAAGTACTACCTCATAAATCCGACTAGACAGGAATATGTACATTGGTACAGACAGAGCTTTTGACATGTAGAATCCGGGGCAGACGCCCCAGCCCACGAAACGTGAGTAAGGATACTGTGAAGGTTCAGGGAAGGAGGATGGGGCACAGGAGGAAGGAGTAAATGATAGCAATGATGGCAGGGGGACAAGTAACAGAAATGTGGGTGAAGAAACAGCAGACAGTGTAAGATATGAAAAAAATAAAAAAATATAACTTATTAAGTGTACATGGGAGGAAGAAAAGCTGATATCAAAGGGCTCAATTAGAAAGATAATTTTTGAAAATGATGATGGAAGTTGTACATATGTACAAGTTTGCTTTATAGGATTGATTTATGAATTGTCATATCTATAAGAGCCCCAAATAAAATTTTTTATTAAAAAAAAGAATGAGTGTGTTCAACATCAGATCAGATTGTGCCAGTCACACTTTCTATAGTAATGATATTAATTTATCAAAGTGACAAAAATTTATGAGATATGAGAATTAAAAAGAGAATGAATGTCGACTTTTTTCTTCATGAAAACAGATTTAAAGTTTAGGATCAATTTGATAAGCCCACGTTCTGAAAAGTGAAAATCCTTCAAAATTGAGCAGGAAATTTTTCAGACAGGTATTGCAAATAAATTGTCTTTCAGCTAAAAGTATTGTTATTTTAGGACTATTTGCAAATATAAATGCAATATGCTATGGCTTATACTAAACAAGGTCTAGCGAGTAGCCACGCCTACTGCAGAAGTGACAGACAGTGAAAAGTTGAGGGTCGGAGCAGCCAGGTGGAGAAGGGTAATGTCCTGAGCGGAGGGAGTCACATGATAACAGTCAACCGCAAAAGGATTTGAAGCAGCTTATTGTGACTGGACTACAAATGCTAGAAGAAGTGCTAAGGGATGAATCTAGAGGAATTACCAGGAAATAGATCTTATGGCATAACTACTTGGAATTTTTAAGAACAATCAAGATTCGGTGTGGAATTTCTAAACAAGTGAGAAACATGGCCAGAGTCTCTTTGCAAAATCACTTTGGGATCAGTTTAGAAGCAGAATGGATTTAGTGGAGAAGGGCAGAGAGGAAGCCTGAAGGTC
>PVJH01021297.1:0-38906 GCA_004026705.1 Nesogale talazaci
TTTTTCTAATATGTTGGCTTTCCTTCTCAAAAATGGCTTACAGACTTGGAGAAAGTATGATACTGATCACAGTGGCTTCATAGAAACCGAGGAACTTAAGGTAGGCAAAGGAAAACTTGCTCTAAGTTCTTCTGTTTATTTTTTCAAATATAATTATGAACTGCTAAAGGCTTCATATCTTTTTTAAAAACCTCCCACAAAAGAAACTACTGTTGAGCAATGGCATATTCTCACCCACTCTTACATATCATTAATGAAGTACTAGATCAAAAAGGAGACGTCAAGTACTTCTTGAAGTTCTGTTCAACAGTGCAAAAAATTAGCATTCTCCATGGTGAATACAAATTCTTCTCCAAGATAGATGTATTGATGCACAGATATACCTGTTATATTCAGCCTCGTGAGGCAGTCCCTTGCTTTGAAAAGTGGAATTTGTCTATAGACCAAACATCTACATAGAAGAGTAAAGAAATCTAAGGTGCAAGGAAAAAATTAGTCTAATAGACTAATAGACACCCCCCCACACACACACACAAAGCATCAGTCTTTACAACTCTGAGACCAGAACAAGATGGCGCCTGGTTCCCACTTCCAACTGTTCTTGAAGGGGTCACATTAAAAGTTTCTGAGAGAAGCAGGAGAAAAATCTGAAGGAAATCTTAAAATCATAAAACATCTGTAGTTGTTCAGAAAGACACTAGTGGCATCTCCTGAGAGATGGTGCCCCTTAATCAGCCTTTAGGACTGGAAATTAACTCACTCAATTTGGCTCCCTATTTAACCAAGCAAGAGTGAGGCCTATAAAGGAAACAATCATGCCAGTGCAGTGCACACTCTTGGAGAAACACAATGAGTTCAGACTAAAGAGACAGCATCTCCGCATGTCAATGACAAAGGTCAGAAGGGTTAGGCAAGAAGGAGAAATGGCATAGGAGATGTGAAAAGGGATGTTACAGTGTGGGGATTGAAATCATTGACATGCAACAAAATGTGTAAGAGCCATTGGGTGGAAAACTGGTCTGCTTCACCCCGTTCCCAATTGTTTTAATGTTTGGGGGTTTTTTTTGGTTTGTTTGTTTGTTTGTTTGTTTTTTTTGGCATCCCTGCTCCGGTGGTGGGAGTAGGAGGTCCAGCCCCACTGCTGGAATTGAACCTCCGTCCCAGTGGGCCGCAGTCCCGCCCACAACCACTACGCCACCGGGGCTCAGCCCTGTTTTAATGGTTTCAAGGGAATGAAAAGACAAGGAAAAATACTGAAATTCATTACATGTTAGGTATTTTGCTGTCTTTCCAATCTAAACATCCAACAAAATAGTTAAATTATGTACTGGAGGCCAAACAGAAATAAGACTCTGGGATGTGCTTTTAAAACCCCAACCATTCTGTCTTCAAGGTCCCTGGATAGCAACAGCAACATGAACAACACAGGTCTATGCTACTCAATCTCCTGGAAAATCTCCTGCCATTTGGAAGCCAAGTGTGCCAAGTAATATCTCACAAAGGTATAGAGAATATGGTGAGGAGCAGGAGATGAAGGCTAACAGAAAAGGGTCTGAAACCAAGTTATACCTCTGGACACCTTTCTATATGGTCTCGCCTGGATGGATTTTCCCCCTTGAAACCAGCAGTAATTACACCTTCCATTCAGATTTACTAGGAGCAAGCTGAGCCCTGGTGGCACAGTGGTTGTGGCCCGCAGATTTGACGGTTCAAATCCAGGAGCAAGGCTGTGCTTCCTACTCCCACCAGGGCAGTGATGAGGGAAAAATATAAATAAATAAAACTTAGAGATCAGATTTACTAGGAGCTCAGTTAATAAGTTGTATATGAAAGATTGTGTTATTAGTGCATGCCATACTGTACTGGTTTTTACCAAGATGTAAACTCATAGTTCATTCACGAACTCAGATCCACTCAAGGCTTCCCCATTTTCTTCAGAATCCAGAGTGAATGTTTGTTCAACACTCACAGTGTAATAGGCAGCATACTCATTATTTGAGATGCCTTTTAACATTGAACCTGCACCAGAAAACCTTGCCAATCAGTATTAGCAGGCCCATTATCAAGAAAAACCAAAGTTTAGTGAGACAGATCACTATGGATGGTCAAGTGACTGACTGTCTAGGGAAAGAGCCTAGATTTTGATGTAGAACATCCAACTTGTTCTTTATTGTGGGATTTGTTCCTCCCACAACACCATACACTCGCTTTCATGCTTCAGTCATCCAGAGCGCCATTTTTTGGCTGTTCTGTAGGGAAATATAAGTATCCAACATTGTTTCAACATGGTTATAGTTCAGCATGGTTTGTGTGGTATATAATTTTAGAGATGGAACTTGGACCTTTGCACCATCACAAAATTGCTAAAGCACACTCAGCTGCAACCTTCTTTAAATTGTCAGCATTTGAAATGCAAAATCATTTAAAGCAACACCATTTACCATGTGCTTGCAGCTCAGCAACTTAGTCTACCGGGTGACAGTTAAGCTATTGTGTGTCTATCCCATTGCCACAACAGTTTAACAAATAAAAGTGAAAAAATAGCCCTTTCAAGTTCAAAATAACAACCTAAGCTCATTTCTTATACTGACCTCAAAATAGTCTAAAAGTCTCCTTCTTTGTTCTAAATTTTATTCCCAGTAAGAGATTCTAAATAGAAGACCTCCTCCCTAGAGAATTTTAAAGTTGGCATTCTTTTTTAATGGATCTTTCAAGCAAGCTAAATTTAAGATGTGTAATAGAGTAAAACATCTCTTCCTTGCAGATACAACTTTGAATCTCAGTGTCCCAAGGTTTCTCACAGGCTATTTTTGTGACCACCATTTTAGTCTCTGATGAGACTTTTTGACCCAATTAATCTCTGACAAAAGCTTCATAAAGCTCAAAAATAAAATTCTCCTCCAGTGGGTCCTTTGAATTTTCCATGGTTCACTTTGAATTGAAAGTGGAATGTTTGAAGTGAAAGTAAATTTATCAAGCTAAGAAAAATATCTTCTTCATTTAAAGGAGTGAAGTCGATTCAACTCAAAAGAACTGATACATTTGAAACAGGAGAGGGAGAATTTAAATTACTGCATAACCAAAGAAACTCAATTCTTCAATAACATCCAGGCACTGTATCTACTGCTTTCCATAATTGCATTAATTCATTTTCTGAACAATAAAGGCATTTCGAATGAACATCACTAGAGAAACCAAAGACTATTATAAGTTTAAGTACTCACACTGTCATTTTTGTGGCAAGCCTTTGAATAGCTTTTATTTGATTTAGTTCTGTTAAAAAAAAATGAAATCCATTCCTTCACTCCAACTGTCAAACTAATAATCATCTTTTTTCATTCTTCCCACATTAATCTCTATTTTAATACGCTTCACATATCCTTCAAGGATTTGATGACATCATCTCTGGCCAGCCATTTCCATTTACAATGTGCAGAAGCATTCTGACCAAGGTGCTTAGGGCTCTTTGACTTTAAAAGCTAACCAGCTAGCCCTCTTGTAAAATAAGGTCATCAACTGATGTAGAAATACAGCCTGCAAAGACTGAGAATACATTTGAAATTAGATCAAGCCTTCATCCGATTCACTGATAACATTTTTCACAAAGGATATGTCAAGGGAGGAGGTTTGTATTTCATCTGAAGATGTCTTCTGTAGCATTGCATCCTTTGCGTGAATTGATCGGAAAAAGGCTTATTCAGACCCCTAAACAGTACTCAAATACTCCTGTAATTGAGGTCATAAAACGCTTTACCGCACAAACTTTGAAAGATCAAGTCACAGGAAAAGGTAAATAGTGTCCTTTCTACCATGGTTTCATGGCGGGGATCCCAAGAAGACCTGACTTCCTTAGCCCCAGGTCTAACATCCTTTTTTTACCCTTTCTACGTCAAAAAGAAACTTTTCTTTGCTACCCTAGAACGTTCCATTTCAAGGCATGCTGAAATGGAAGGCGATTGCACATTATTAATGGCATTTACCTGAATGTTCTTTGCCTTAACAGAATTTTCTAAAGGACTTGCTAGAAAAAGCAAACAAAACTGTGGATGATACAAAATTAGCCGAGTATACAGACCTCATGGTAAGACTGGTCTTGAAAAGATTGTAGCCTAGAGATTATGGCATTTGACTGCATTCTTCTTCATTCCTGTGCCTACCCGGGATGGAGTAAACGAGTTCTGTTGTGTTGTTGTACGGGCTCAGATGGAGAGTGAAATATGTAAGGATGATTATCACAGATAAATGTGATGTCCGAGGCTGTCGGCATTGTCTCTAAGGTTCCGCAACCAAACATTTCTTTTATCCTGTAGCTCTGAAACTTTTAACCATCGAGATGTGTGTTTCTTTAAAATCCATTGTAATTATCTGGCTAAAAATCATTTATCGTGGAGGTTCTGGACCCATTTTCATCATGGCTTAGGAAACCATAGCTTGGATCAGAGTTAACAGAGACTTCACTGCATTCATTGAGCTAGACTTAGGAGTATGGAAATCCAAATATACCCAGCCTGCTTACCTAGCAAGTCATAAAAATAAATTAATGGTATTCTATAGGAAATAACACACTATCCTCAAAGTTAATTCACTTCAAATAGGTGAAGTTTGCTTGTTTTGATTCATTACAGGATTAGGGCTATTGGCCCCTATTTTGGCATCACTTTAATTATTTATGTTTTGGAATTAAGGCAAGACTTTAATAACACAAATGGATACAAAGTTTTAAGCATTCCTTAAATACTGTGAGGTTGCAGTGAATTCTTACCCCATGAGCTTAAATAAATAAGTCAATAATAAAATATAGCTAGCTATCATAAACACTCCTGTTATAGTAGATCAGTGAAGGGATAAAACTTTTCAGTTACCTTGAGACACATTCTTATAAAATAATCTGATTCTATTTTATGTCAATGAGGGTTACTTTCAGCTATTTAGCTTACTTTTACCTAGAGAAAAAGAAAACAACTCTTTAAAAAAAAAAAATGAACCCATCAAACTCCCTGCTGTGGAGTTGATTCTCATTCGGAGTGACCCTCAAGTCAGACAAGAACTGACACTTTGTGGGAGTAGCAAGCCTCTAGAGGTCTATTGTTGACTTATTCACTGTACAGTAGTTTTCATCATAATGCAGAACTGTTCCCCTCTAAAGAAATGTCACTTTGCTGTTTATCATAGTGTTAGCATACAGGTGGTTTTCTTGCGGTGTTGTCATGTACAGTTAGATCTAAACTCTGAGTAACTTTGAGATAAGGGACAGTAACCTACATTTATCAATTTTGCTTTGTTCTAATTTTATGGGTTATCTATTTAAAGTAAAGACTCCTTTCCAGGTAGAAATTTGAAGTAGGCTTTAAAAAAACCACTCAGATGGGAGTTTTGCCCCTGTTGGATTGGCCTAGCATATCTGATTAAATGTCATAAACCAGTTCAAATTCAGAAGGAAGTTAATCACAAGCTAATTAAAATTTCAATATATATTTGGAGAAATATCTCCCCATGGGCACTAAACTGTGATCTACTTGTGTAGTACCTTGAAAAGAGTGTGACAATATTAGAACTTAAGTTCAATGAACGATAAAATGTGCTGATATAGAGTCCTGAAAAAAAAAAAAGCTGCGTACTTAGAATATCTCATACCATAGAATGCTTTGCCTTTTCTTCCAGAAGAAAAACCTATTTCCAGCATAATCATGATCACTATCCTTTCATTAAAACTTCGATCCTTTGGTTAAAACATTAAGCCTTTCATTAAAAGTTTCACAAAACTTATTTCACACATTTAATATTCAAATGTAGACTACCTTATATATCTTAAATGTAGTACTTACATATAACAGAAAAAGTTATGTAACTTTCTCAAATCGTGACACTGCTTCTCAAATATGACTTTTACAGTGTCATATCTGAGTGTGATTGAGTGCTGTGTACATAAGTCTAACAGGGGTTTTATTGAGTATTTAGCACCCAAAGGAAAGTAAATTTGTTCAAATTTGTTCAAAAGTTCCTTCACTAAGGATTATCTACAGCCCTTTCTCTTTATTCTCTTATTTTTAAAGGAGGGGAAATATATAAATTTATTTATTTTCATGCCATTTTGGAAAGATTCTAGGCATACCACATACTGGCAGACCCTTTCTTTTTTCTCAGTTCCCCCTCTCTCCCCAACACATTAAAAAAAGCCTGATCCTCCAGAAACCTAGTGAGGACCACTGTTATTCTACTATTCTGTATTATTGTGGTAAACATTGGTCATTGACTCAAGTTATATAACGAGAGTTAATAATATATTCTAGTTTCTAGAATGTTGTCTATATATATATTTAATCATTTTATTGGGGGTTTTTACAGCTTTTAATTTCATACATCAATTGTATCAAGCATATTTGTACATATGTTGCCATCGTTTCTTTTCTTTTTTTAATCATTTTATTGAAGGCTTGTACAGCTCTTATCACAAACCATTATGTCAAACACATTTGTACATAGGCTGCCATCATCATTCTTAAACATTTTCTTTCAACTTGCCCTTGGTGTCAGCTCCTCACTTTCCCCCACCCTCCCCCATGTTCCCTTCCTCACGAACCCTTGATAATTTATAAATTGTTATTATTTTTTCATTTCATCTACTGACTGATATCTCTCTTCACTCGCTTTTCTGTTTTCTGTTCCCCTGAGAGGGCTTCAAGTGAAATTTATCTTTTTAAAAATCATTTTATTGGAGGTTCATACAACTCTTATCACAATCCATACATACATCCATTGTATGCCAAACACATTTGATAATCATTCTTCAATGGCTAGAATAATGATTCCTGTCTTTCAGCTGAAATTATTTGATTCCAATAATGATGGGAAGCTGGAATTAACTGAGATGGCCAGGTGAGTTTAGAAACTATGCAAATGTTATTACAGTAAGTTGACCTTGTGTGTGTGGTGGGGGGGACACATACCAAAAAAAACCAACACTAATGCATTACTTCAATGTTTTTCTTTCCAAAGGTTACTACCAGTGCAGGAGAATTTTCTTCTTAAATTTCAGGTATTTAACTTTTTCTCTGCTATAACGCTGTATGTTTCTTGAAGATTCAGAACATGATAGATTTACCAAAAGAATCACCCCAAATCTCATAATAACATTTGAACCTTTTCTCTCTTTTAGGGAATCAAAATGTGTGGGAAAGAGTTCAATAAGGCATTTGAGTTATATGATCAGGTAATGGCTTGTTCTTATCTATGATTAGAATCTTTAGAAGATTTGGGGAAATTTTCACTAAGGAAAAATCTCTCACAAACTCCAAGTTAAAAGAATGCTGAGATATTGAAATTGCATAACTAATTCATTCCTTACTAATCCATTCCCAAATGTTGCGTGGTATGGTCCAAATTAGACAGACACACCTTCACTCTAATTCCCTACCATGATATATCTGCTGTTTGTTAGATTTTTAATAAGATGCCAACTCCCTCTGAACTTCACTTTCTTCACTTGTAAACAAGAGATCCTCTTACTTATCATATTTGTCACACACATTTGTGACAATTGATCTCAACAGGAAGCAGCAATGTGAACACACAGTCACAGGTGAACTATGAAAGTGCATAGGACAACTCAAGGTGTTTCAAACTTCTAAGGGTTGAAAGACTGGCACTTTGTAGCTATTTTGGAATTTGGGGGCAGCTAAAAATTTTGAAGTCCCAGGATGGCACAATCAATTAAGGACTAAGCTGGCTGGAAAGTTAGCAGTTTGCACCTACTAAGCGGCACCTCAGAAAGCAGGTTTGGTGATCTGCTTCTCAAAAATCTCAGCCTTGAAAACCCAGTGGAGCAGTTCCACGCTGCGCCCAGGAGGTCGCTAACAGAATCAACTAGACCGCACACACAGGAATTGTGAAATCCTGGGAGTTTAAAGCATCTGCTAACTAGTCCGTGGGGATGTTTCCTGAGGATTTCAATTATTTCCATTTTATGTTGTGCTCCATTATTGTAGATAGAGTTGATTGTGTGTTTTATTTCTCTGACCCTGACTGCTTCCAGGATGGAAATGGGTACATAGATGAAAATGAACTAGATGCCTTACTGAAGGATCTGTGTGAAAAGAACAAGCAGGTAATTTGGTTCCTCTGACACTTTTTTAAGCGAATTCTGCACAGCCCTATCCAGAAGTAACTGCAATATCCATCTTAGAAATCTATTGAACTATCAGTCAAGGGGGAGTCTATTTCAATTCTTAACTCAATTTGCTACAGCCTAATTCAGTGTAACTGTCATAAATAGATTTTAAAACAGGCTTATGATCATTCCCTATTTGAATAAGAATTTAATCCAGCTTTTCTTAATGCACTGATGTAATAAGCAGTTTTCACCGCCCATTTTACCACTGACAGTGAAGAATTGAATTCCATATTTAACTGGATTACAATGCTGTCTCTGTCTTTACAGGAGCTAGATATTAATAATATTCCAACATACAAGAAGAGCATAATGGCCTTGTCGGATGGAGGGAAGCTGTACCGAACAGATCTGGCGCTGATCCTCTGTGCTGGTGACAACTAGCTGCTGACCACCATCTACTAGTGATGCCCTGTCTCTAAAGAATAACTGCGCACTATAAGGGAGTAGGCTGTATTTTCTTTTATATCTGTAAATTTATTTGCATATAGATAATTATTCAGGATGCGTGGCACTTTCTTTTCAGCTTGTTTCTATACCGTTTGTAATGTACAGTTTTTGTAACTACATGATCGTTTGAGGAGAATGTCTATGCTTAGGCCAGTCAATATACCCAATTAAAAAAATAATGATCTAAGATATTCTTGTTCTCAAAGTGACAATTCCCAAAACACTGCACTGGGATTAATTTCTCACATTCTAGTGTTTGGTGTGTGAATGCACATTTGTTATTGAAGCGTTAGATGCAACAGGCCAAGCATTCTTATTTCAGGCAATCTTAGGAGGGTTCCAGAAGCTATTTATTTGTAAACAATGTTTCCAATGTTAAGGAGGGATATGCTTTTAATTTAAAATATTTACCAAAAATCTCTATCAAGGAATAGTTAACTGTGGCTCTATGAATTTGACAGTCTTATTAGAAAAGATTTAGTTCACTAATCAGTGCCCGGACTACTGCTTGAATTTCTGCCAAGCTTTGGTTCAAGTTGATTGATGATTAAAAAAGGCAGTATCAGGTTTGATACTTAAAATTTGATCTATACCTGTACTTCCAGTAAGTCTACTGTCAGAAGGTAAGACTTTAATCCATTTTCTAAACTGTTTTCACGTGTTGCAGATTATAATTATTCTAGTAAACTGCTGTTTTTACATCATATTCTGTGTAATCTCGATTAAATTTCATATACTGAGTATCCTGGTGTCTAGTTTGCATATTTCCTGGGGTTTCTTCTTCACAGAACTGTTCATTTCCACTGTTCATTATCTGCTGCCTCTGAAAATATTCTTTTCTAGCTATAACAATTCTATTTTTTACTACATAATTGAATTTTAATGTAAAATTCATGGCATCTTGAGTGTTGAATGTTAAATCATCAAGTACTTTTGTGTACTTTGTGGATCCTATATTTCATATTGAGATGTGCCTGCAAATAGTATCAAATGAGTTAAAATTTTTATCTGATGAGAAGTGCCAATGTAATCGTTCGTCTTATTTATTAAGGGGGGACTAAAGTAATCTTTGACCCATGCATAAATTTCAATTATTTGTAGGTGGACGATTCTATGTTGGTTAAAATTGACATGTAGGGCGATGCTGTTTGATTCTTTGACTTTGAAGTAGGGAGCTGTGAGAGATTTGCCTGGGAGAAATCTACAAAGTTACCACCAAAGAATTGTTCATTATTCTTGGAATAATATCCCCATTCTATAAATGATCTTCTCAATTAAAAGAGAAAAATTGAAGCCAATGCCCCACCCCTGGCCCACTGCCCAAGAATGAATAGTAGAAGAGATATGCTCCAAAATAAAATTGACCAGATAGCGAGAGTGGTAGATAGGCTTTGCTCTGGTGTGGAAATGGAAACACTCATCTGAGGCTGCATTTAACAACTAAGAATAAATAAAGAGGAAAATAACCTTCATCTCTTGTATTTTTGTGCTGTCTGCAAATTGTCCGTTGACATGCATTCTGTGATTAATCCAGGTGGAAAGGTAAAATGCTCAAGTTAGTAACACTTAAGAAACCTAAATGAAGAGCCCCGGGGCCGACTGGATGGTACGCATCTGACTCCCAAGGATTGGACTGCTAAGCACCAGGTCAACAGATCTAACTCACCCACAGTTCTGTGGGGGAAAGCTAAAGCCGTCGACTCCCATGAATATTTAGTCTCCCCAAAAATGCTGCTTTTGTCGTCAGGTAGCAGAGAGTTGATTCTGCCTCATGGAGGTCCCACGAGGACGAGGATGAGACACGGCCTGGCCCCATGCCGACCTCACAGTTGTTATGCTTGCGCCGATTTTGCAGCCACCATGTCACTTCATTTTGTGCAGGTCTTTCTTTCCCCCCTGCGCTTCTACCAAGAATCATGTCCTTATCCAGGAACTGGTCTCTCTGGACATGTCCAAAATTCAGGAGACAATATCTCATCATCCTTGCTTCTAAGGAGCCTTCTGGCTGTACTTCTTCTGAGACAGAATTTTCGGTTCATCTGGCAGTCCAGGATGCTTTCAATCGTCTTCACCAGCACCATGGTTCAGTCTTTAGTGACCATCTTTCTCCGGCGTAAGAAGCCGTGGAAAATACTATAGCACTCAAAGTGACCCTGTTGATTTCAAAACTTGAAAGAGACCTTCTACTGCAGATTCCCCTACGGCAATATGAAGTTCGACCTCTTGACTGTTGATTCCATGAATTGACTGTGGATGGCCGATAACCCAGAGGGAGAATAGCTCCTGACCTACTTCAGTTGACCTCCAAGTTTTTAGTCATTTGCCCTGTGTAGCAAACACCTGGGTGTGGCATATATTTGGGGGAGAGAACTTGGGAGAAATCGTTCTATTCCCCACAATTCCCTCTTTAGTTTTATACATAAAATTTAAAAGAGCCACAGGGGCAAAGTGGCAAAGGAGAAGAGTTGGATTCTGCGGCATGAAGAAAATAGAGCAAAATAGGAATGTCTGCTTCTATAGGGAGATAAAGTCAACCAATTGCTTGCCTTAAGGCAGCAGAGTTGGAAGGGGAAAGCTGTGGAAAAGGTAGATCACAATAGGAAAATGTGCTTGGACATTATCTCCAACTACCAGAGGGGCGTTCTTCCTGCCACAGAACACTAGTCTTTCAGATTCTCTCCATGCTAGCCAGGGAATATGTCGCAGATTTGTTTCCTCAGTGTTAGTTTCCTGCAGACTTTGTGTTCCGGAGGTGTCCTTTGAAATTTCTGTTCAACACTCTGCCTTCATTCCTTCCATTTGTCTTCTCCACTCTGTAGGGGCCAGGGTCGAATCAGGCAGCCCCCTGGACTGGGTAGCCCCCCGGACCAGGCAGCCCCTTGCACCTCTTTGCACCAGCCTCACAAGAAGAAGGTGAACAACTTGCTGAACTTTTTAAGCCCTGCCTCTGACATCTCACAGAGCTTAGCTCCCTGGGTAGGGCATAGCAAGGCATGGAGCTCCCCCTCTAACATTCCGGAAACAAGTTTGTGAAACCAGATGATTTGTTCACAGGTCATCTCCCACCCTGAAATTTGTAAACGCAGCACAAGAAGCCTCCCCTTTCTTTCATCAGTCCACATGCCTGTAACTCAAACCCTATATATATCCTACCGCCTCAAGACCAAGCGTGGCTTTCCTGGCTAACTCTTGGGCCTCCAAACCGCCCAGGAGCTCAAAATGGCTAATCTCTCTCTCTCTCTGTTGTCCTTTCCCTTCCCAAAAGTCCTTCACTACCTCCAACAACACTTATGTATTTGCTTTTCATCCCCAACTGAGCTCTGTCTCCTTCCTACAGCTCCATTTTTATTTCTCACATGCTACAATTAAGTGCATGCTTCAGTCTCTTCTGACATCCATTTTGATCTTTTATTTCTTTCTTGTCTTTTTGTTAACCTTTTAATTTCTTTAGGAATTATATTCTTGATGTCATCCCACCACTCGTCATTAGTTCTCAATGCAGTAAATCTGTTCTTTTTTTTTTAAGGCATCACTGCCCTCAGGTAGTGGGAGTAGGAGGCCCAGCCTTTGCTCTGAGGAGCTAGAATCAAACCTCCATCCCAGTGGGCCACAGTCCCACGCACAACCACGTCGGCCCTGGGGCTCAGCCCTGTAAATCTGTTGTTGAAGTGTTTTCGAAACCCTGGTATGCTCAAGGTCATATTTTGGCTCTCATGGACTTGTTTTAATTTTCTTCAGCTTCAACCTGAACTTACATATATGCAATTGTTCATCTGGCCTGTTTTATTTGCTGATATTGAGATTTTGCCATTGTTTCTTCCCACAGATCTAGTTAATTTATTTCTGTGTATTCCATTTGGAGAATGGTATGTGTGGAGTAACTGTTGATGTTGTTGGCGTTGCCATGAACAAGTCATTGGTCTTTCAAAAATATTATCATGTGATCTCCAACTTCAGTTCTATCCCCGAGGATATGTTTTCCAACTATTGTTCTTTCTTTGTATTCAACTTTTGCATTCCAATCACCAACAATTATCGCTGCATCTTGATTGCATATTTGATCAATTTTTGGTTGAAGAAGTTGATAGAATCCTTCCATTTCATTTCTAATTAGAGTGCTTGGTGCATAAATTTGAATAATAGCTGTAGGGATTGGATTGCCTTAAAGATGGAGGGCTATGAACCTACCACATACAGCATTGTACTTTAAGATAGATCTGAAATGTCCTCTTTAACAATGAACACAATGCCATTCCTCTTGATTGTATCATTCCTGACATAATAAACAATGATTTTCTGATTCAAAATGGCCAATACCATTTCAGCCGAAGATATTGATCTTTATGCATTCCATTTCATTTTGATGGCTTCCAATTTTTGTATTCATACTACACACATTCCAAGTTTCAGTGAACAGATTCCCAGCAGTGTGTTACTCTTTTTGAGTCATATGCTTTCAACAAGAGAGGGCCTCAAAGACTTTGCTCCCACAGGCTTTGCTCCAGTTAGGTCATTATGGTAGACTGAGAAGACACTTCATCTTCAGTCACATTTTGAGTGTGTGCTTACTGGGCTGAGGGTCTCATCTTGTGGCATTGTCTCTGAGAATGTTCTACTTCTATTCATTAGGTCTTCAGTATCTGTCAATGTTTAAATGCTGTTTATAAGGTTTCCAGCAGCTCATTTCTCCAAAGTGGAGAATGTATTCCTTCTTCAGTCTTTTGTTAGTCTGTAAGTTTGCTGAAACCTGCTCATTTTGAGTGACCTGGCTGGTATTTGAAATACCAGTAACATGGCTTCCAGCATCAGAGCAACATAGAAGTCAGCACAGCACCAGCAACTGACAGGCAAGGGCAAGTTCTCCTCTGCCCTCTGGGATTGCTTTCAGCTGGAATCACATGCAGGCAGTAGATCGGGTGGGTGGGAAGATATCTCAATAATAAAGATAAATGCAAACCAGGCTCAACGCATTATTTTTATTGGATCAAGGGGTGTCTTTGGCATTTAGATTTATAACATAAGATATCTAAATTTTAAAAAAAATACAGATATTGGCATGTGTGTCCAACTAACAAATACCTTCTCCAGGAAAATAAGAAAAGCCTACCGAGTTTTGTAGGAAAAATAGTCTGTCCACACAATATCTATACAAATCTATACCAGTGTTGGTTCTGTGAAAATAAAGGCATGTAAAAACAAAGAAAAGTGGAGGAGGGTGGGGGGATAAGGGGGATGGAAGAAGGATATATGAGTGGGAATTGACTTGATGACAGTGTGTTTGGTTTTTGACTCAGTATTTCTCAAGAGACTTTCTGTCAAAGCTGACAATAATGATTGTTAATCTAGTACCAGCCTATAACTCAGGCTATAACAACCAACCTACATTGGGCATACTTGCTAATTAGTAACAGGTCAACCCCTCAGGGCAAAAAGAAAAACAAATGCCTCACTTAAAAGTGAGGCACTTAAAAGTGAAACTGAGTCTGAAAGGAGAAAAAGGACGATGGTCAGATTAACACTTCATGGTAGGGTATTATTAACCTAAACACAAAATGCATGTAGATCATACCACTCTTTTTTTAAGTGTTACTCTTAAAACTCCTGTTCTTGAAAATATCTTTTAAGAGTAAAGAAAGATATGTGCAACAGATGAGGTATGAGGTAAATTCTTACATGTTACTGCTAAAATCAACTTCAAAATAGATAGCTCAGTAAAAAGTAGGTAAGAAAGCTAAATGGGTATTTCCTGAATAGATTTCTAAGAATCTAATCAGTATAAAAAGTAATCATATTTATTAGTACTCTGGAAAAAAGGAAAATAAAAACAAAAGCGATTGTTACAGGATCTTCAAAAGAAAAGCTAAAGAGATTTGAAATAGGGAATGCTGGGTACTGGTGATAATGTGGCACAGAGAAGAGAAAATTGATGCACTGTTCCATGCGAAGTTACCTCACAAACAGTTTGGAAAGCCATTTGGCAATACCTGATGCATTCTGACCTATAAGCACATTCCAGGTACCCCCAGCAATTTGACTTCTTGGTATTATCAAGATAAATGTCAACAGATCATCACTGAAGGATAAAAACAAGCACATTCATTATGGCATTGTACTTGTCAGAGTTGCCAGAGACAATTCAAATATCCAAGAACAAAAGACAAGAATACATTGTGATAATAGAATGGAATAATACATAGAAATGAGAATGAGGAATGCTTCCCAGGGAAAAAGGCAGCAACAGGACATACATTGTGGGCTTCTATTTTCAAAGATCTCAAAAGCATGAAAACGATGGTGTTGGGAAGTTTTTGTAATCATTTTAGGAAGAGAGAAGGGACCTGTGATGTGGAACAGGAAGGAAGCTTCTGGATTCCCGGGGCTGTTCAGTTTGTATACCACCACCTATATGGTGGGGGTGACAATTTGGTGTTCTGATTCTTTGAAATTGTGACATGGGTACATTTGTTAGTGATAATTCATGATTTCTGTACTTTTAGATATCACACTTCAAATAAAATGCTTTCAAATTTAATGCCCCCCCCACCCTTGAAGGCTTTTGAAATATGTTGTACCTCATAACGACCTTGCATTTTTTGGTTTTTATTATTCAAGTAAATTCATGTGAGCTCTAGAACTACCTAGACAAGTTGAGTGACCTTGCGTGAGTCACATTAACCCCCTCGAACCTGTTTCCTAAACTGTATAATAAAAGAGGTGATAATTGGTGTCTTTTAAACCTTGGTGGCAGTGGTTTTTTTGGACTGCAAGGTTGGGCAGTCTGAAACTACCGGCTGCTCTCTGGGATAAAGACAAGGCTTTCTATTCCTCTCCAGAGCCATGGTCTCAGAAACCTTCAGAGACAGTTCTACCCTGTCCTGTAAGGTCACTGTGAGTCAGTATAGACTGTTTGGCCAGGAGTTAAATTGGGGGAAGGCTTTTCCAGGGTGGTGAAAATAGTCAATATGTTTGACTACGAACTGAAAGGTTAGAAGTTCAAGATCACCGAGGCACCTAAAAGAAGGGCATGGTGATCTCCTTATAAAGACCAGTCACTGACAACCCTCTGGAACACAGTTCTGCTTTGAGGGACCTGGGTGCCATTAGGTGCTATTGAGTCTGTCCCAACTCATAGTGATCCTGTGTACATCAGAAGGAGACCCTGCTGGTCCTGGGCCACCCTCATCGTTGTTCCGACATTTGAGCCCACTGTTAGAGCCACCATGTCACTCCATCTTGTAGGCAGTCTTCCTCTTTTCCAGTGCCCATCAAGTTTACCATGCATGATGTCCTTCTGGGGGGCTCTGGCCTCTGCTGATGACTTGTCTAAAGTATAAGTGATGAAGTACCGCCTTCCTCACTTCCAAGTAGAGAACTGGCTGTCCTTCTGTCAGGACAGGGTCGTTTGCTCTTTTGGTAGTCGTTGGTGCAGTCAGCATTCTTCGCCAGCTCCACCGTTCAAATGCATCGACTCTTCTTCACTCTTCCTGTTCAGTGTCCATCTCTCACATTCAGATGAGGTAACTGAGAATACCAGGGTTTGGGTCAGGTACAACTTAGTCCTCAAAATCACTTTATTGGTTTTGTACAGGAGATTTATACAATGCAATACTGTAAATAATGGCTCTTCAACACTTTATGGGTTTTGTGCAGGAGATTTATACAATGCAACGCATTGGTTGGGGCAAGAAGGGGGAAAGGGGAGCTGATATCAAGGAGTTCAAAAAGAATAAAAATATTTTGAAACTGATGGTGGCAACAATCGTATAAGCATACTTGATCTAATTGAATTACATATCATTAAAATATCTATAAGGGTTCCCAATACAATGGTCACAAAGCAAAATGAATGAGTAGAAAGAGAGAGAGAGGATCCCATTTTCGTGTGTATGTTTCACACAGCACAAAGTGTTTTACTGGTTTCATCTTGCTGCTGTGAGCTTGTTGTTTGCTGTCACGGATTCCAACTCACGCTGACCTCCGGAGTCAGAATAGAACTGGACTCCATCCGGTTTTCAGTGGCAGATTCTTAAGAAGTGGGTTGCCACGCCTTTCATCCACGGCACCTCAAATATGACATAAACCACCAATCTTTTGGTGTAGCAGACAAATCTGTTAATTACCTATGCCACCCCATGAAAAATCCAGCGATCAATATTATAATCCTGCATTTTATAGATGAAAAAATAAGCAATGATAAAACCTGTCCCACATTATACAATGACAGTTTATGCCACGAGAAATGAATAAATTTTTAAAAGAGATATTAATACTTTTTTGATATGAATACATTTTTAATGACATCAATGAGTGAGAGGAAGAGAAGGTGTTGAAATTTAAAAGAGTACCTGCAGTGAGACTGAAGAAAAGTGTAACATAAAACAGCCAATGAACCAGTGTAACTGGGAATGAAAAGGTTTCTCTTCCAAATGTATTAAATACTTACGACCACAATTAAGGTTAGTGAATGACAGAAATGGCACATAAATTCAAATAAGAAAACTGTATTCCTCTGTAGGTATATTTAGAAGAAGTCAGATGGAAGCCAGTTATCTCTCTAGATAATTTTGACAATGCAGATAATTCAGTGAGCATGTAATGAGTGATTCTAATGAGAGCAAATTGGGCATTTTTAAATTATTAATATGGGCTCAAAATTCAAGTTTATAGACTTGAGAACTTGATGTTCTTATTATTTGAGTCTCAATTATAGTACACACTGAAATATCTCACATGTACAATACCCTCCTCTTCTCTACCCAGAGAATTCTATCCTTCTCTCCTTGCAGGGATACAACCTGGCCTCCCAGAAATCACTTTCTCCAAATGCTGGAGTTGGAATGAATGATTTCTTCTAAAGTTACATCACAGAGTAATCATTATCATACTGTACTGTAAATAATTACTTATGGCTCTGCCAATCCTCCTAGGTAGTGAGTTACAAGACAGGGCAGTAGATGATGCTTCTTTCAGAATGCTCAGTACCAAATCAAACACAAAACAGGTACTGGTGAATATTCAAAATGTAAACTCATATAGAGGTAGCTAAAGAAGACCAGGTACCGCTCACTGAAAACAAAAGGAATTAGCAAGGTCGTGCCCATTAAATTTAGTAGAGGTTCACTAACTTCTTGCTTTTGGACCTCCTACCCATAAGTATGACAATCTACAATGCAAATGCTCCCTCTTCCATGAAATTTCTCCTGATTTTGCCACGTTATCTGTTCCTTTACCTACACTTCCAAACACTTTTTACCTCTATCAAAATCCTTGTCCACTCTCTCTCTTTTTGAGATTCGTAAAAGGCAATATGCAATCTCTGACTCCATGAAGGTCTCACAATCAGCTTGGCACACGACACTCAATAGACATGTTTTTATTAATTAAAAGTTTATTAGGCTTGATAAAAAAAAAACTTTTAGAGACGCCTTGAGTCATTTCCATTCACTGACATTTTTCCGAACCAAGAATGATCACCAACATGGACCTAGGATCCTTTGGTCTTCCTGATCAGGCCCTCAATTGTGTCCCACTGCTCCTTGGTTACCTAACAACAACAACAACAAAAATGTCAGGAGAATGTGGTTCTCTCGTGTTTTTAAAGCTTTCTGTTCTAGCTGCCATTATTATCTACACAAGTGGCATTACCTTTCTCAGACTGTTGAATTCTCCCGAAATAAATACTTCTTCTCCACCATCAAATCTAATAGCCTAAAAAAATACATTTAAAAATTTTAAATATTTTAAAATACTATCTACTATTTAAATAAACATTATTTATCAGTTTTTCAAGATGAATGAGAAAACTCCTTGACACTTCAAGAGTCCAAATAAATATACAAGGGAGAACTAGTTATTAAACCTGAGTTGATTTACTTGTGTTTAGAGTATTTTTTCCCACTATCTTCCAAACTCAAATTCTACTCAGCCTTTAATACTGCCTTAAAGGCATGTTTACTAAGGTAATTTATACTCAATAAAATTAATGTAATTGATTTAACTTGTAAATAAATTAATTCCATAACCGAAGCAATATATATTTTCTGCATCACATACAGATAAGCATTTTAAAGCATACCTTCACTGAACATTTTAAAGACTAGTTCAATATGCCCCAATCTCTAGCCTGTCTCCCACCCAAATTCAAGAAAAACAATACTTACTGCTCCATTAATCCAAGAGGCATAATCACTACAAAGGAAGGCAGCAAGATTAGCCAGCTCCTCCACTGTCCCTAGTCGACCACATGGAATTTTGTCAATCATGGTTTGTTCAAATGCACCAGTTGGGTCAAGACGACTAAAGGCACCCTTAAAAATTAAGGAATAACAGAACAAAAATAGTATATTTGTATTGTTTAAAAGCAATTCTCTTCTACTTAAGATGTGAATCTGCAATAATTATAGTAGTAACTAATATAGCTGTTTACTGAGACCTTAGACCTGGGAACAAAGTTTTACAAGTTTCTCTGTTCTCTTTATAGCAGTGGTTCTCAACCTTCCTAATGCCATGACCCTTTAATACAGTTCCTCATGTTGGGGTGACACCACCACCACCACCACCATAAAATTATTTTTATTGCTATTTCAAAACTGTAATTTTGCTACTGTTATGAAATGAGTGACCCCTAGGTAAGAACCGTTGTACCCCCAAAGGGGTCACACCCCACAGACCGAGAACCGCTGCTAGGGCTAAAGGGGTGGTCTTCCCTAATGCCTGCACTAACCCAAAATTGGCTGTCCATGCCACAACACTGGGGTTGGAAAGACACCAGGCACTAGTTAGACATCCAAGGGAAGGATCCAAACTGAGCATGCCCAGACACAAGTTCCCTGGGCCCAGGTGAAAGATCCACCTGGGCACACAGATTAGCTGCAGCCACATGACATCACACAGGTGGGCCTAAACTCAGCCAGTAAGACCAGCCAACTTCAACCAGGCCTCCCAGCCAGAGGGGTTAAATGCACTGCCGGCAGGTCACCACCCCTCTTTTATGCTGCTACGCTCTTCCTGTGGGCACAGCACATAAGCACCTCTGGGTGTCTGGGGCTGGCAAGCCCTCTTATCCCCGGGAGCTACACCAGTTCCACACATGGGGCTTCACCCTGCGATTCCTGTATTTTTTCCATGTGGTTTTTGCGCCCAGTTGCAAACCGCAGTGCAGCACCGCTTTCAAGGAATAGCATGTATCCTTTTGAGACTGTAATAACTGAAACTTTCTCTTTCCTTTATAAAAATTCACTTGGATTATACAAGTGCTTTTTTAAAAAAAATCATTTTATGGGGGATTCGTACAATTCTTATCACAATCCATACAAACATCCATTGTATCAAGCACATTTGTACATTTGTTTCCATCATCATTTCCAAAATATTTTCCCTATACTTGAGACCCTAGTAGCAGCTCCTCATTCTCCCCACCCCATCCGGTCCCTGCTGCCTTGATAATTTATAAATCATTATTTTGTCATGTCTTACAGGGAAGGGGTTACATGTAGATCCTTGTGATCGGTTTCCCCCTTTCTACCCCACCTTTCCCTTTCCCTCCTGGTATTGTTACTCTCATTATTGATCCTGAGGGCTTTATCTGTCCTGGATTCCCTATGTCTCCAATTCTTAACTGTACTAGTGTACATCCTCTGGTATAACCGAATTTGTTAGGTAGAATTAGGGTTATGATAGTGATGGGGAGAAAGCATAAAAGGGCTAGAGGAAAGCTGTATGTTTCATTGGCACTATACTGCACCTTGACTGGCTCATCTCCTCCCTGAGACCCTTCTGTAAGAGAATATCCAGTTGCCTACATATGGGCTTGGTTCTCCACTCCAGACTCCTCCTCATTTACAATGATATGATTTTTCTTCTTTGATGCCTGATACCTGATCCCATCAACACCTCGTGATCACACAGGTGGTATGCTTCTTCCATGTGGATTTTGTTGCTTCTCAGTTAAATGGCCTCTTGTTTATCTTCAAGCTTTTAAGACCCCAGGTGCTTTATCTTTTGATAGCAGGGCATTCTCAGTTTATTTCCTACATTTGCTTATGCACCTGCTTTGCCTTCAGTGATTGTGTTGGGAAGGTGAGCATCATGGAATGCTAGTTTAAAAGATCAAAGTTTTCTTGCATTGAGGAAGTACTTGAGTAGAGGACCAATGTCCATCTGCTACCTTAATACTAAACTATAAATATATGCACATAGTGTTAATGAATGCAGGGAAAAGGGAACAACAAGTGATCCAAAATCGATGGCCAGGAGGGTGTAGTAGGCCTGGTGGACTTGATCAAGGGCAATGTAACTGGGAGGAAGTACTCAAACCCAAATGAAGGCTGAGCATGATAGTGGGACAAGAGGAAAGTAAAAGGAAACAGAGGAAAGAAGTAGGAGGCAAAGGGCATTTATAGAGGTCTAAAGTCAGGTATGTACATATGTAAATATATTTCTTTCTTTGGCATGGTGGTCGTGGGAGTTACCCAACCTTGCTCCTGGAGAGCCGCTGCTGGATTTGAACTGCCAAGCCCGTGGACCGCAGTCCCGCACAACCACTACGCCACCGGGACTCAGCCCCCATATGTAAATATATTTATATATGACAATGGGGACATAGATCTACACAAGTGCTTCTGCTATGTAAGTTCTTTCAGTGCAGTGACACAAAGAATCAAAGTACCCCAATCCATAAACCTAACACTTTTAGACATTTTACTTTAGACATTTGTCTTCATTTTCAAAACCATTACAAAATATTACTTTTTTATCTTTCTTATCTATAAAAATGAAGGGATCTATCTTAGCTCACACAATTGTTGTGTCAAAAGAGTAGAGGTACATACATAACGGTAGTATGAAATACGTACAAGTGGTAGTGGTAGAGATGTTATTATTATTTCACTCAATAAACAATAACTAGAAACGGAATTCCTATTCTTCCCCTTTCTTGAAAAAAAAACCATAAAAGGGGAAAATATGTATCTAACAATTAAAAATTCTAGTAAGTTCTAAAGACAGAAAACAAGTGTCTATAATTTGTCAAACAATTTTCATCTTCAAGACATTAAGGAGGAAATAGAAGATGAAAAAATGAATGCATATTAGATAATAAAAGTAACTGGTCTTTCTTCTGTGGGTGTCTTGATGCCTGTTGCTGCTGTTGTTAGGTACTGGTAGTAAGTTCCTCTCCTTGTGACCCTCTAGGAACAAAACGCTGCCATTCCTGGGCCCAACTCACAGTCTTAGTTATATTTAATTCAGTCCATTGTTACAGTCAAGATGTCTGCCCCTTTTTAATGGACTTTTCTGCTGCCATTTTTTTTTCACTGCCCTTCTACTTTGTCAAGCAAAGTGTCCTTTTCAAAGACTTTGTTAGTCCGGATAGTCTAGAGAAACAAATTCAAAGACATGCATATGGATATAAGGGAAAGGTTTATATACAAGAGGAATGGAACATTGAGAAAGCATCCCAGCTCAGTCCAGTCCAAGGTCATAAGTCCAATATTAGCCCATATGTCTGGTACCAGTCTATACAGTCTTCTGACTCATGACGCATGAGCAATGACACCAAGACAATCGCAGGCCAGTGGTTACAGAGTCTTATGTATCCAGTGGTAATAGAAGCATGCCGGCGCTGGCAGGGGTCTCCCCATGATTCCTCATTTCTAGGACTCAGGGTCCACCAGCAGTATTCCTTGGTAGTAGAAGCATCTCAGTGCTGGCAGGGGTCTCTCTGTGGCTTCTTCAACCCCAGAGGTCTGGTTCCATTAGGGCAAGTCTATGTGGCTTCTCTTTCAGTTCTTCCAGGTTCCAGGACTCAGGATCTATCACCATGCCACCATCTTGTCTTGTCGGTAGATTGACTCCAAGAGACTGAGTGTATAGTCTCTTACCTTCACAGGGGAAATATCACGAGATTCCCCAGAATTCTCAAAGGAAGCCATGCCTACACAGAGGTCTCATTGGCTATCTCTAGATTGACAGGCTAGGCTTCACCCCTACACTCCCAATCATGAATTTGACACCAAGTACATGACCACCACAAAGACTTATCTCTGCTGACATAAATCCAAGGTATACAACTTTTCACTATCCTCATT
The DNA here is from genome assembly GCA_004026705.1 of Nesogale talazaci. Classification (NCBI taxonomy): domain Eukaryota; kingdom Metazoa; phylum Chordata; class Mammalia; order Afrosoricida; family Tenrecidae; genus Nesogale; species Nesogale talazaci. The sequence continues at coordinate 22,705 of PVJH01021297.1, forward strand.
TCAAAGGAGCATTCTGGCTGCACCTTTCCCAAGAAAGTTATGCTTGTTCTACTAGCAGTTTATGGTACTTCCAATATTCTTTGTCTACGCCATTATTCAAGTGCATCAATTATTCTGTGCTCTTCCTTCTTCATGGGCCAACATTCAATGCATATGCAACAATTGGAAATACCATGACATGAGTCAGGCATACCTTAGTCTTCAAAGCAACATCATGGATCTTCAGCATTTCACAGAGAGGGTTTTTTTTTTTTGGGGGGGGGGGGGGGCATCACTGTCCTCTGGTAGTGGGAGTAGGAGGCTCAGCCATTGCTCCTGTGGAGCCGCTGCTGGAATTGAACCTCCATCCCAGTGGGCCGCAGTCCCACGCACAACCACTACACCACTGGGGCTCAGCCCCTTCACAGAGGTTTTGTGCAGCATATTTGGCCAATCAAATATGTCATTTGATTTTCCTCAGTGCTATTTCTATGAGACTTGATTGTGAATCCAGGCAAAATGAAATCCTTCATAACTTCAGTCTTTTCTTCATTTATCACGATGCTATTAGTCCCATGGGGAGAATTTGAAATTAAATTATAGTTCATACCGAAGGCTGTACTTTATACTGAAATACGGTATTTCATATTGAAGACATTGATCTTCATCAGTAAATGCTTCAAATACTCCTCAATTTCAGCAGGAAGGCTGTGCTTTCTGCATATCATAGGTTATTAATAGTTTCTCTCCTGATCCTGATGCCACATCCTTTTTCATACAGTCCAGCTTCTCAGTTACTTGTTCAGGAAACAGATTCAATAAGTATGGGGAAAAGTTATAACCCTGATGCACATACATCTGAATTTCATGCCATGCAATATTCCCTTGTTCAGCTCCTACAACTAACTGCCTCTTGCCCCAATTATAGGTACACCATAAGCACAATAATGTGTTCTGGAGTTCTCATGCTTCTCAATTATCCTCAGTTTGTCATGACCCACACAGCTAGAGCCTTGGAAAAATTAACAAGACACAAGTAGACATCTTTCTGGTATTCTCTGCTTTCAGTCAAGATCCCTCTGACACCAGAAATGAAGCCTGGGTGACGATTTTCTCAACAGCCTGGGCCAGAGACAGAGTAGTGTTCACTATGCTCCGCAGACCACCCAGTCTCCCCGAACAAGCATAGTGCAAGAGAGAAAACAGAAGCAACTGCCCTAATCTCAGTTACATCAGCACTTGCTGGAGAGTCTCTGTCCGGTTTTGTTTTTTAATCGCTCTAAAACCAAAAACCAGCTATTTTTGTATGTCACATTTCAACTAATATGCATAAACTCTTTGATATCAGACACATTGTCTCAATTTTTTTCCTAGTATCCGCACACACAGTAACTAAGTGTTCCGTTCTAGGTATTGCTAGATCATGAATTGCTTTTGAATGACTTCCAGCCCATGACCATCGCATGCGTGGCAGAGTTGAACTGGACTTGATAAGGCTTCTTGAGGACTGTTTTGTAGAAGTTGTGTTTCTTCTGCACCTCTGAGCCTGCAGACCTTTGGTTGGCACCCAAATACACTAACTATTCACACGGCCACTCAAGGACTTCCTCTGAGGCACTTCTGTGGCTCTTACTTGATTCAGATAGTGAGTGCTGAGCACAGTGCCATCCTATAGTATGATACATGCATAGCTAACAATTTTTCCGGAGTATATTATTGAAGTGTCAGACAAAAAAGATCTTCAAGCAATTTTCAATCGAGTAGATAATTTTTCTTTCCATTCTCTACTCTACTCAATACAGCCATTTCCCTGTTCACATACAAATACCTCAGTCATACTTATTGTCTAAAACCCCACTCTTCCCTGAGCCTTCACAGCTGTATCTCAGTCTGGATTATAAATTCTCGCTCTTGGGTTGAGCCCCGGTGGCGTAGTGGTTGTGCGCAGGACTGCGGCCCACTGGGACGGAGGTTCAATTCCAGCAGTGGGACTGGGCCTCCTACTCCCACCACCGGAGAGCAGTGATGCCCCCCCCCCCAAAAAAAATTCTCGCTCTTCATGAAAACAAAAGAAAGCAGAGAGTAAAGTTGTCTGCGGTGGTGTGAGAGAAGAGACTACCTATGAACCTTCTCAGCAACACTGGCAAGAGCATTAGTAATAATTATGAGTTGCAATAACTATCTGTAAGGATTATTGATTAGAGTCGAAATGGATGCCAGCAGAAGGGCTTTAATCAGTCAGAAGTGGGAGTTAGATGACAGATGTAATTGTGGGTTTTAAAGTGAAAAGGCAGACAGGAGCCAAAGAAAATCTTCCAGTAACAAGACTGAACCTGTATAAGTTTTGAGACTCTTAAGTGATCAAAGGGGGAAAAAAGATTGCCAGCCAAAGTAAGTCTTTAAACTATGATAAAAATAAAATATAACACAATAACAGATCGCTGAACCAAACTGGAAAAAAATGAACAATTTGATGTCAATAAGTACCCCAGAAAATTACGATATTGAAATTGACCTTACGAAGAAGCTGCAACATCACTCACCTACAGAGTCTCAGGACGTCTGGCTGGAGTGACACTGCAGTCTCTGTTAAGACCACAGGACTCCAAATACCCGTAGGGTCACCCAGGGTGGAGAATATTCAGTGGAGCTTCCAGGAAAAGACAGATTGAGAAAAACTGAGAGCTCTATTTTGGAAGAAATTGGCCATTGAAAACTTGACAAATAGCAATTTAACCTGATCTGGTCTATGGCCAGAAGAGGAGTCCCACAAGTTGGAAGACCAACTATAACTAGGTAAGCATGGCCTCCTCACAGTAAGTTAATCTTAAAGATGTGGCTGGGGTAAATTTTTTTGGGTCATCATTTGCTGATGTGGCATAACTTGAAATTGATGAAACAGCTGTAAACATCCATTAGTAATTGGAGTATGGGACATACAGTGATGAATACAAAAACTGGAAGTCGTCAAAAATGAAACAGAATGCACAAAGATCAATATTCCAGCCATTAGTGCACTGAAATTGCTGAGTCACATTGGGTAAATATGCTGGAAAAAGACCTTTTCTTCAGCTGGGACCTTGAAAGGAGCAAACGCAGTGAGACATAGATAAATGACTGTGATGTTGTCAGGTGCTGTTGGGTTGCTCCAGACTCAGAAGGGCCCTGTGTATAGCAGAAAGCATGTCCCAGGCCTTGTTTGAGGCCCTGGTTGCTGCCCCTGCATCAGTCTGTCTCACTGAAGGTCTTCTTTGTTTTTGCTGTCCTCAACTTTATCATACATGACATCTCCTGACGTCATTTCCAAAGGACAGGAGCTGACATGTTTGCCATCCTCCCTGCTGGGGAGTATTCTAGCTCTATTTCTTCCAAGGTAAATGTCTTTTGATTTGGGCAATATGTGATATATTTAATCATTTTTGCCAAGAGCATAACCAAAAGATATCGATTCTTCTTCAATCTTCCTTATTCACTATGTAGCTTTCACATGCATATTAGGTAATTGAAACTCTCACAGCTTATGTTAGGAACACCTTATCAGAAACAAGCTGCTATATGCTTAGTACTGCCTACATATGGATGAGAACCCTCTGCAAATCAGAGAGCAGCTTTTCCTTCCTCGCACAAGTAATAATAAGGAACTACCCATGAGGTTATGTGTGCGAACTGAAAGAGGACAGGGGTGGAGACCACGGGCCTTTGGGTCACTCACTTATATGTCTAACTTGTACCTGCTTGTCCTGCTCAAACCCAATCTTTACTTTCCCCACATCACTGCCTTGGTGGGAGTAGGAAGCCCAGCCTTGCTTCTGGAGAGCTACTGTTGGATTTGAACCCTGTGGGCCGCAGTCCTGCACACAACCACTGCGCCACCAGGTCTCAGCTCAAACCCAATCTTTTATACATTACTTCTACTTAATGATACAGCACTGCTGTGTGTGTCACTTTTTTTTTGGGTGGGGGAGGGGTGGTCATGTCAGAGAACACTCCATTCATGATGGGCATCTCAGGCCACATGGCAATTTAGTGGCCCATGATGAAGCATTCTGTCTCTACTGAGGCTCAGTCACATGTCAACATCGCTTCTCCAAGGTAGAGGAGTTACCTACAAAGACTGACACGAATTTGCTCTACAATCCAGTGGGTCTCTGCTGAAATCCACCAGTAGGAATCTAAGAAAGACACCAAATAGCCTCTATGCTACTAACTCTTCAAGTACCATTGGATCTGCTGGGCCAAGTGGCAGAGTAACTTGCATGGAAACCTGAATCTACCTCCCAAATCACTGGGAATCATAGTCTAGCCAAGTTGACTCAACACATCAAATATCACGGGCCTCTCTGAAATGTTAAAGAGCAAAAATACCTTGAAGAATAAGGCAGTTGGGACCCATGCCACAGTATTTGTAAACAACTCATGCAAAAGCTAGATGATAAATAAGGGAGAATGATGACAATTAATGCACTAGAACTGTGATCTTGGTGAAGAATATTAACTGTTCTTGTATTGCCAGAAAAATAAGCAAATCTGTGGTAGAAGCAGATGGGAAAAAAGGATACCAAGATTCCATTTTAAGTGCTTCGGACATGTTATCGAGAGGCCAGTCCCTAGAGATGAAGTAGAGATGAAGTGCCAAAGATGCTCAGTAAGAGGGACTGAGAAAATGGCTACAACAATGCGCTCCAGCACAGCAACAATTGTGAGGAGGCACTCTTTCGTTCGGCTCATCAGGTTAGGTTCACTCTGAGGTGACCATCTCTCTCTGTGTTTCTTATATCAGAAAATGATAAAGTTCTCTTTCCTCCACTATCTCTCTAAACCCAGTAATTCCTGACAAGTCCCTCACAAGTCCACAAGAATATATCTAAACACATCAACACGAAATATGAGCATGGAACCTGGAATCAATCTATTTTTTTAAATCATTTTATGAGGGCCCATACCACTCTTATCACAATGCACACATATATCCATTGTGTCAAGCACATTTGTACATTTTTTTCTATCATCATTTTTAAAATATTTTCTTTAAACTTGAACCCTTAGTATCAACTCCTCATTTTCCCCCTCCCTCCCTGCCTCTGAATCAGCCTGTTTCAAGGCTGTTTTCCTTCATCATTCACAATGTGATAATAAACTAAAACTTACTTTGGTTTTTATAGGTCCTGGTTGAATTATGTTGAATCGCATCCCATATTTACCCCATTCAGCTGCAAGAGATCTAAAATTTAAAGGAGATAACAGAGACTCAAAATGATTATATCGTATGTTAAAACCTAAGTCACTGCATGCTTTCTACATGCCAGAGGCTATCATCCCAACAGGTAGGAACTACTATCATTCTATATTACATAGGTATCAAGAAACTGAGATATGTGTAGGTTAAAGCATTTGTTCAAAGACAAAAAAAGCTAAACTCAAGAAGTCGAGCATCAGCAGTTGTGCCTTCCATTACTATGCTATATGCATTAGCACCAAGAAGTTCAACATCTATGTAAATATGTGTGTGGGTATATATATGTGTATATATATATGTATGGTCTTCATTAATTACTATAAAAAGGTGAAAGATTCACACCTCTCCCTGTGTTCAGCCCTGCATTTTGAAAATTCTATGTAACTTTACTTATAACTTCATATACACTGATTTCATAACATCTGTCACCTCACAAGGGCTTTAATTGCAAAAGAGATGGATTACAGAGAGTTAAAATATTCATCACATCCGTGTTAAACTAGCCTTTGATACAATCAGGGAACTAAGCATGAAAGGAAATGGGAATGTAATATAATTTTGCTGAACCAAGACAGAAAGATGAACATAGAATGCTGAATCCATCTGCTTCAAAGACTCGATGCTGATATTGCTAGTTTTCCCTGTATCGGCTCCAGCGCATGACAGTCTTCTGTATAACAGAACAGAGAATGGGTCAGTCTTGTGCCATCGTCACGACTGCACAGTTGCTGGAAGGTTAGGGTCCTTGGTTGATATTTCTACTTTGTATCATCTAAACTTATCTTAGGAATACATACCACGTGTGTATTTGTGTCTACATACCCTTCGTGTAATTCTTAAAGGTGACTGTGGTAGCTTGACAGAAGCAAATAATACAAATGAAAGATAAGAAAGAAGTAGAAACAAGGCTGTGGTGGTGAGGTTTATTCTGCCAACATGGCCAACAGGAACATGGGGGATTAATAAGGTCGCAGTTTGATTGGAGGGCAGAGAGATGAATGGTTCTGCAAGGTTCACCCCCATCTCTCTTGCTCTCTGCTCAATGGGCCAGCATGCGACTGCTCTACCTAGTTCTCTGCTTCAACCTGTGTGTTGCACCAACTGTGGCCCAGCCAACCCCTGGATCATGGATCATGTTGCTAGCCCTCGAGCCTTCCTTGAGACCTGCTTCATCACACTGCTGGTGCATCCATGAGGCCAGTGGATCTGATCACCTTGCATTGCGTGAGTTTGATATCCCATCTGGGTCTGCTTTGGTTAAGTTCCCAGGCTATTGACTTGCTGACCCACCTGCTGTTTGCTCTGGCTCCTCTGTCTGCTTCCTTGACCTTGGATCGAGCAGCCCACGTGAGTTGAAGGATTTCCAGTATGTTAACAGTTCCAAAAAGCGAGTTTCTCTGTATCGCTATGTGGGCTCATTAGCTCTTATATTCCTCCGTGCTGCATAAACCTATCCATATATATGGATTTTATGTGTACATATAATTTTATTTGTGATTTTGATTAAGATTACACATATATATAAATAAATCATAAGGGTCCTGGTTTTGTTTCTCTAGAGAACCCTGCCTAACTCAATGGTTAATAATACACAATAAACTCAGGAGTAAATATACTACTTAAGTGGACTTTGAAGTTCCATTTAATTGCAAAACATTGATCATAAATTTGTAAAAAGGAAAGCCTTACCAGTCAACACAATTCATAGTGGAGATAAAGATGAAAGAGAGAGAGGGAGGGAGAGAGAAAAAAAACGATTGCTTGAAAAAAAAATCACAATTATTTCTGATACAAGAGTCAGAACAAAAGTATTTCTCAAATATTTTCACAAAGGGAATTGTATAATATGATAATGTGGTTACGATACTGTACCTTTACAATAGAGAAATAGGACACATTCTGCAAAACTGTAAGATATCCTTTAATGTGACCTCACTTCATTGGCCAGTTTGGCAAAAGCAGTGTTACAGAGTCACGAGAGGGAAAGGAAGGTACTGTTAGCTGTCAAGTGAGCTCTGACTCTTGGAAACCTTATGTATAAATGACCAAAATGCTGCCTGAATCATGGCTTCTTGGAAGCATTCCAGTTGTTTTTCCTTCTAATATTAACTTGCTGACTCTTCTGACAGTCCACAGTTTATTCAGTATTGTTCATTAACCCCCAAGTTCAAATGCATTAATTTCTCTCCAGCCTTCCCTTATCATAGTCCAGCTTACACATGCACATGAGATGATTGGAAGGGGGTTTGGGTCAAGTGCATCTTGATCATCAACAAGACATATTGATTTTCAAAATCATAAAGAGCCCTTCTGCAATCCAGGTCTTATCAGTTAACCTCAATGAAGGGGGTGCATGTTAAAAAAGTATTAGGTCACCAACTAAAACTAAACCCACTGCCATCATATTCAAACTCACAGCAATAGACTCACTTTTCATGGTTTCCAAGACTGTGAGTGTTTAAAATGGCCGGGAGTGTCAAGTTCTTCCTTTAGGGCAGCTGGTGGACTTGAACCCTGATCTTGAGGTGTGTGTATAACCTACTGCACCATCAGGACACTTTCAGACAAAAACTTCATAAAAATTCTGATTCATAGCAACCTTAGAGAAGAGAGAATTGCCCCTTTGGGTTTCCGAGACGTTCAATGTTTGCATGAGCAGACAGCCTCACCTTTGTCCTGCAGAGCAGCAAGAGGGTTTGAACTGCCAACGTTGCTGTCAGCAGCTCAATACACACTCACTACGCTATCAGGGTTCCAGGATACTTGCACTGAAAACTCACTGCCAGTGAGTTGATGCTGACTCAGAAAGAACAGAGCAGAACTAGCCTTGTGGATTTTTGAGACTATAACTCTGTACAAGAGTAGAAAACCTTGTCTTTTCCAGTCGAACTGTTGATGGACTGTTAATGAGGTGGTTCACAGCCCAACACAAAACCACTATACTATCAGTGAATCTATTGAAAATTGCCTGGGAAGTACTAATCTATTCCTTTTTTAAAAATTATATTGTGCTTTGAGTGAAAGTTTATAGCGTATAGCTGTTTCCCACTTGATAGTTGTACATAGAGTGTTAGTGACATTGGCTGCATTTTCCACAGTGTGTCAACCCCACTCTTTTCTACCCCAGGTTCTGACTCCTTTTACAGGGACTTTCTACTCTTTTTGCCTTCACAGCTTTGCTTTGGGGCAAATGTCCTTTTGATTTCATATAATTGGTTGCTTTAAAGTATGTGTTCCTATCAGGAATTGTTTATGTCTCCTGTTTAGATGAAAGGTGAACTCACAATGACTTCATTGTCACATCAGATGGGTCTCTAATGGCCACGCTCTTGGGAGTTCCTCTGTTTTAATCAGATCAGCCAATACAGGATGATATTGTGTGTGTGTGAATTTGATTTTCTGTACTATATTTTCTCCACTCTCTATGGGACCCTCATTGTGATCCCAGTCAGATATTACTCACCTAAGTAGAATACTGAAATTATCCTTTTGGAAATATGTTATGCTTATTCAGGCAGCTGTCCCCGTCTTCAAGCCTAGAAATCCCTCAAGATGTATGATTACACTTTAGAAGTTTCCATGACCATGCCCTGTGAATACACTATTATTTTTATCAAATATGTTCAAGCCTCAACTTGCAAGACTGAGAGATTTTTGATTCAGGAAGCATCAAAGGAATTAGGAAGAATACACAGAGTGACAGGCCAGGAAGATACAGGCAGCATTTGGCCATCTCAGGAGAAAGCTTCTGAATAAGAACCAATGGTGCTGAAGCAGCTCGAACTGCACTGGCAGCATTGGCTCGTAGTGCGGCTCCTGCAACTGGTGGAAATATCCAGGGAAATGTTTCAACCCGCTGAGGATGCGCTTACTAGCAACCTCTGGTCATGGTGACGCTTCTTTTGTTTTTCTCTTCTGAGTTTCTTTCTTTCATCCTAATCTTTCTTATCCCTTTCTAATTGTGAGCTTCTTTTGCTGCTCTCAATTTTTAGAGTTGTGCTGTTTTGATTTGGTCTTTTTCCTTTATTGGCATGTGCATTAATTGCTCTAAATTGACCTCTAAGCACTGCTTTCTCTATGTTGGCTATTCAAGGAATTTCACATTTTTATCTTTATTTTTATCATCCAATGTTTCTGGATTGTTTTGATCTGTTCAGATTTGCTTACAAATCCACTGAAAGATATGCTTGGGTACAGATCTTAGGCAAACTTAGGAATTTCCTACGTATGTATCTTTTTTCCGCCACGATCAGGCATATAAAGCAGGCTAATTTGTGTGACTTTTTTTAATCCAGGAGTTAGTAAGCTGGATATATGACAGTGCTTTGTTTTAAAATAAAGACAACTAAAAGTCAGGAAACTGCTACTCCTGTGATAAATATGTGATCTATCATTCTCTTTTATCCAACGTTATTCTATTCAGTTTCTAATTAAAAATGTTTGTCCTTGTTTTGCTGCAGATGATTTCACATGTTATAGCAATGTGTCTCTGAAGCATAAAAGTGCTATTATATTTATGGATTTATTGTATGTTGATTCACTGCATGCTGATTTCTGTTTGGTTTGCTATACTGGCAAAGCAGGCCATAAGTCTGGCTACATTGGAGCTCTGACTACCCGTCTCTTGGTGAAAGGAGGAGAGGCTGGTGCCAGTCTGAGGGTGTAACTGGTAGTCTGGCTGCCCACCTGCTCATGCGTGCAAAGAGCGGTCTCACTAGGTGCTGGGTGAAGTGTTCTGGGTGCACATTGCTGGTTGCCAGATAGACAGGAAAGAGGTGCTGACGTTGTCAGTCAGAGGGCACAAGTCCCTAGTGGTGTACAGCTATGATAGGGAATGCCTTCTAAGAAAACATAGCTCTGTCCACTAGAACACAGAGGAAAGTGTGTTTCCAGTCCTAGGCCCCCAGCACAAGTGGGAGGAAGCGGAGGCCCACATTGTCTAGGGGTCACAAGCAGAGATTGCTGGGCATTTACAACTTGTAGACTTGCGATGCCAGCGGCTGGATGGAGCAGCAGTGCTGTCAGTCCAGAGGCCCTGGGTGTAAGGCATTGAGCAGTTCAGCAGGCTCTACCAATTCTGCAGACTCCCAGCTTTGGTGGCTATGTAAAAGGCAGGCGTCACCAGTTTGTGGGTCCCTGGCATGAGTGGCTGAGTGAAGAGGTGGGTACTCCAAGACTGTAGGTGCCCAGCTCAGGGTAAGGTGATGGTGCTGGCTGTGGGGAAGAAGGGAATGGGGTCCCGCAAGCACATAGACGTCCAGCACAGTAGATGAGGTGAGTGCGCTTAACTTTCACACGGTGGGGGACACACTTGCCTGGCTCTGGAGGTGGCTACAGTCCTAGCTGCTTGTTTGCACCAGGTGATGGGGGTTTCAGCTGCCAACAGTACTTGGTCTGTCACTGTATGGACGTGCTGTGCCGGCTCACGTGCTAGGCACCGGAGATCCAAAACTCTGTGTCTGCACGGTTTCTGCATCATCTCTCCTTCCATTTGACCTTGGACCCAATTCTTCAGCCTCACCTTCACTGCTCAGCTTCCAACATTGTCAGATTCATTTGTTTAATCAGGTCACTTATTTGAAGCAAATTCTTCTTATAAGGTGTCTAACTACATCACCAACTTCTTACTACCCATTAGTAACCTTCTGTCTTAACAAATTCATTGAGGTAGGCAAAACTCACATAATCCGGTAAAAAACCTGAGCATCCTACTAGGAGAAACTAGTAGAAAGAAGAAAATCCATCTTCACCCTTCTTCGAGTGCACCAAATAAATGTGCTCAATGCTAGCATGGTCCTATTAACTGAGTTCATAATCTGAAGAGGGTTCAGGAAGTTCATGGAAAAATGACATCAAATGATAATATTGTTCCATGCACTTTTTGAGGCCCCCTTCTGTAATAACCACAACAGCAGTGGTTCAAACCCATCAGTCACCACCCAGGAGAAAGATGAGTCTGTCTTTTACAAACTCAGAAACTCTCTACCTGCTCACTATGAGTCATAATCCACCTGGTACACAGTGATTTTGGCCAAGCAGCATGGAATGCATCTCGCACAGTTTGACTTGCTATGCACAATACACGCTGTGTGCATTAGCCATTACTGTTACTCTGTCTACATATATTTCTGTGTGTATGTGTACTTGCTACATGCCAACATGCTGTAAGTGTGGGTCACATGCAAATAAAAAGTCAGGCCCTGTTCTCAAAGGAGGTCAGCTTGATGGCATAACAAACCAGCTACTACACTGGGAAGTAGTCGGTGTGAGCTCCAGCTGCCTGGAGGAAGGCACCCCTCAGTCTCCTGTAGAAGGCGTAAGAGAGATGGCTCCCCTAAAGAGCTGTGGGTTCATCTGAAGGATGAACAGTGCCATGAACTTCATGATGAGCTAGACAAAATTCTACCATGGTCTTCTCTGGGCCCCCACTATGTTGGTATACTGCCTTCCAGGTAGAATCTTCAAACTTGGATCCCATTTCTTAATTGGTATACTTGTATCCTCAGTAGACTGGATTAAGTAAATCTTTATGGGTGCACAGAGAAGGGAATGACTAATTATGTCTTATGAAGTGGGAGAGAACATCTTAGAGGAGGTGATATGATGAGAGGCTTGGGGTTATGCAAAATATTAAACACAAATTCTAGCAGTAATGTAGCCCAGAAATAGAGAAGTGAAATGTCATGGCAGAGGAATGGCATATACAGTAGTTCAACTAAAATTAAGGCACAGCTCTCATGGAAAGAAAAGTGGGGGACCCATGAGCTCTGGTGAGACTGAAGTCCAGTACCTTGCACAGTGCTGGGCACACAGAACACACTCAACAAATATTTATCTATTGAACTGATTATGAAGAAGCAAAACGACTAGAAGGAAGGGCCAGAAACAAGTCTGCTGATGACACCATACTGAGTTTAGACTTTAATTTCAGAGGATAATAGAAAGTAATCTACAAAATTCTAACTACGTGATATCATACTCTGATATATGCTTTCAGAAAGATAATTCTGATAGGAATGCGAGTGATAAAAAAGTAGGAAGAGACTGGTGGTAGTGAAAAATAGGAGAGTATTATTACAGTTAAATCAGACAAGCAATGACGAGAATCTATGGCACAGTCAAGAAGTCAGTCAGTAGGGAACCACTTCAGAAGGCAACCATTAAAAAAAAAAGGCAACCACAGGCTGCTAAAAAAAAAAAAAAAAAGAGGATACTAGGCCTGACAAGTGATCAGTGTTCTAAATCCTGTCGATCTTATACAATAGGCACCCAAAAAGCCCCGTGACTTGTTTCCAGGTCAGGTAGAGTCCACGTCACGACTCGGGGAGCAATAGCTATAGTTCAGAGCTGTTTTATCGTCTGACTTTAAAAAAAACTACTAGAGAGCACAGATTTCTAGAATATTTCTATCATTGTAGAAAGTTTAATCAGAGGACTGAGCCCCGGTGGTGTAGTGGTTGTGCGCGGGACTGCGGCCCACTGTCACAGAGGTTCAATTCCAGCAGTGGGACTGGGCCTCCTACTCCCACCACCAGGGAGCAATGGTGCCCCCCCCCCAAAAAAAAAAAAGAAAGAAAATTTAATCAGTCCCAAACCCACTGCCATCAAGTCGATTCTGACTAATATCGAGCTCACATCCTGTGAGCTCTCACAAACAACTGTCCTCTTTGAGCCAATCTTTACAGGAGCATAAAGCCTCATCTTTCTTTCACAGAGCACTTGGTGAGTTTGAACTGCTGATATGCTGTCAATAACCCAACAGGTTAACACCATGCCACCAAAAGGACTCATTCTACAAACATATAGCACTTTTCCAGGAGATATAACAGTCCTGAGAAATCTGGACCAGTCTTTATTCCACTCTATTTTGGGAGAGTGGGGGGAGGTGGTTAAGAGCATGCATTTTCAGGCCAAGATTGAGGGAGTATTACTCACTTGTTCAAGGCTTCTACTCCTGCTTTGGCAGAAGCACTTGGTACTACAAAACCTGATCCAGTCTCGGCATAGATGGTTGTAATGGCTAGAAATGCTGCTCCTGAAAATTGAGAAGAATAGTTGATTCACAATACAATCAGATCAATACTCATCAGGAAAACACTGTTCACACAAAATTGAAAAGAATAGTTGATTAACAACACAACCGGATCAATACTCATCAGGAAAACACTGTTCACACAAAAGTATAACAACACCTTCAGCATTTTTAGAAAACATAAACGAGTCCTAAATTAAAGGGAAATTAACCTGGCAAAGTTGCTACGTCTTGGTACTAAGCTTGCTGGCATTAAGGTTGACCCAACCTGTGCTTACTTACAATTCTACACCAAACCGATTGTCATCAAGTTAATTCCGCCTCAGAGTGACACACTCTATAAGGTTCCCCAGACTGGAAATCTTCACAAGAGTAGACAGCTTCATCTTTTGTCTACAGAGTGACTGGTGGGTTTAAACCTCCGTTCTTACAATTACCACCCCAATGCCTAAGACACACTGTCATCAGGGCTTCGTGGGAAGTATACGGTGGTCGAGCTAAAGATTCGTCAATGAAATAAAGCTTTCAAATAAGTCTTCAAGTGAGGGAGATATTGCACAAGCAGCAGCTTAAAGCAAATAAAAAACTCAACACACTTCAGAGGGAAAAAATGCTTTCAGATATTTAATGTAACATTCAGAGTTTGTAGCAAAAAAAGTTACTACACATTGAAAGTAACCAAAACATAACCAGATTTAAAAAATCAATTAATAGAGAACCTAAAGTGACAGTGAGTATAGAGTTAGAAGAGAAAACCTTTAAAATCCTAAAGTAAGGATAAGAAATTCTAAGTAAAATACACATACAAGAGAAAAATGGAAAATAAAGATTAGAACCAAATTAAACTGTGGAAGTGAGAAATATTATCTGAAATAAAATATGAACTACATAGCATATCTCTGAAAAAATATTAAAGGTCCATGAATCTGATGACACAGGAATAAAAAAAAAAACTCCACTAAATGAAAGCCAGCAACAAAAAATCGAATTAGAGACTCAGTAATTTGTCGTGGTATCAAGTGTTCTGAAACCTGAATAATTGAAATCCCAGAAGAAGGAGGAAAAAAACCTACTTGGAGAAAAAAAGAGTGAATTTTTTTTGGATGTAGTTAAAACTATAAGCTACAATCCAGAACTCAAAAGACGTTTTGCATTAGGTCAATCTGCTGCACAAGATTTCTCTAAAGTATTGAGGAGCAAGGATGTTACTTTAAGGACCAGGGTACCCTGACCCAAACCATGATATTTTTCAGTCACCCTATATGCATGTGTAAGTTGGCAATTGAATGAGGAAGACAGAAGGATCAGTGCATATGAACGGTGGTGCCAGAGAAGAGTATTGGAAGTACAATGGATTGATGACAGGACAAACAGATCTGTCGTCGATGAAGGACAAAGAAGTCTCTTATTACAGACTTTGAACACGCCACGAAGCAGGATAGACCCTGGGAGGAGAACAGCATGCTTGGGAGAGTGGAGGGGCAGTAAAAAAGAGGAAAGTTTGCAGCAAGAGAGATTAACGCAGAGGCTGTCAAAATGAGCTCGTGCATAGAAACAGTTTTAAAGATCTGACAGGACCAGGCAGTGTTTCGTTCTGTTGTACGTCGGGTCACAATGGGTTGGGACTCAGTCAATGGCACCTAACAGACACATAGAGTCAAGGAATTATACAAATCCCAAGCAGGATAAACACAGATAAAACTGCACCATGAGGAAGCGTGATCAAGTTGCTTAAAATCAGTGATAAAAAAGAAAATCTTAATAGCAGTTGGCGGGGGGTGGGGGGAGAGATGGCACCAAGACTCCCCCACCAAAAAAAAAATTCAGTAATTTCTAATCATAAACAATGCAAGCTAGAAGACAATGGAATATCATCATTAAAATACTGAAGGAAAAACGCTGTCAACCTATGCTCAGGCTCAGTGACCTTAGCCTTTAATAGTGAAAAGGGTATTTTCTGGACAAACAAAAGTTGAGAATTCATTACCAGCAGACAGGAATCATAAGAAATGGTGAATAAAATGAATTTAAAAAAAAAAAGAAAAGAAATGGTGAATGGCATAATGGGTGTAATCTAAACCAGGGAAGATTATGTGTAAAAAACAAAAATAGGACAAAACATTTTTGTAACAAATGTGTTGGTCTATAGATATTCTTGTAGCTATTTTTTAAAATGTTCAAGGGAGGCTTCCAAACGACAGGAAAATGATACTAAATATGAATGCAGATCTTACTAAAGAATGAGGAATGCCAGAAATAGAAAATATGAAGATAAACACAAAATTTTTCCTTATTTTCTAATTTTTAAAAAACGGATTTTATAAAGCTACAGTTAAAAGTAGAAATGTAGATACAGTCACCAACAATGCCTGCCACATCCTCAAAGCCAGGACTATGAATCATAGCAAGCCTAAGTAAGGTTTCTGAAGTTACAAACCCAATTGGAAGAGAGCGTGTCCTCTTTCTCTCATGGAACAACTACGTATAAGTTTGAAACACAGACCCTGTGTTAGTAGCCCAAATCCTAACTGAGGGAGTTTAATAAATTGACCCAATAAATGAAAGCATAAAAGAGTATCCTGTGGCTCCTGAAAAATGAGTAATTTTCTGCTTTTTATTTATTCACATTGGATAAGACAATATTCCAATATTTGGGAGAGGGTCTACAAGATATACTTATCTTGTTTATAAAATCCTACATGCTTCATGAACTTTAAATGTGAAAAACTAGAAGAGAGACAACTTCTTTCTCTGCACATATTTAATTTCCCCTTCCCTCTGCATTTTCCAGAGTTGAAGCAAAACTCAGCACTTCTTGCACCACCTGGGGGTGGGAGGAGGGGGCAGGAATGCCATTTTGAGGATATGAGAAATCAGAATGGTATGTTAGTCATTCGGGTAACTGCTTTTCTCTAGCAAACTCAACCTTTTAAAATCTCTGAACATTACTTAGTT
>PVJH01021298.1:0-38917 GCA_004026705.1 Nesogale talazaci
ACTGCACCAAGGGCCTGCTCCTGCCCGCCACCTGTGGACACACACTCACCTCCTCTCCTGGGCCTATTTCCTGCACGGCTCTCACCTCCGCCAGGGTCCCCTTGTAGGTCACAATCACATTGGGGCAACAGCTGTGGTTCATCAACGCAACACTGTCCATCAGGAGAGAGAAGGAAACAGACACGCCTGTTCTCAGTGAGGAAGAGACGCTGCTTACGTCCTCCTCAGCCTGGTTGCTCAGTTAGAGCTATTTTATCTCCTCAAAATGGAGAGGAGGGGAGGACACCGACTCCCTGGCCATTGTATTCTGAATGCTTCTAACATCGTGTCTTTTAACAGAGTCCCTCAACCTTTAACTTCAGGGCAGGACTACCAGGGCAATGAGTCACCCAGAGGTGCTCAGGAAGACAGGTCAGGCTGCCTTGGGGCCCCTAACAATCGCTTTTGACCACACTGAAACGTGAAACCCACCGCTACAAACAGAGGCGTCTGAGGCAGAGATTACCAGCAACAAAACCTCACACAAGTTCTTTCCTGTTAGATGCTGGGCGCAAAACCCCAAACCTACAGCTGACCAGGCCTCCGCCCTACACTGCAGAGTCCCCATGAGGAGAGATTCTGCCCATGTGTGCTTTCTTCACATGCCCACAAGTCGCCACCAGGGGCTCCCATTCCCACCGCTGCCCCTGCCCAAGTCCCTGGGAGCTTCCCGCACCTCAATTTCCTCATCTGAAAAATTGGGACATTACTGTTCCTGCAGTCGCCGCATGCTTTTCAGGGACAGCGAGGAGGAGAGAATCGCTTATTTGAGGGGCTTTGAGCTTTCTGATTATATCAAGGTCAAAGTTCCAAGAACAAAAGTCTCTAAACTACAGGGAGAAAGTGCTTGATCTCTGAAAATGCGGTCTTTGAAATCACCATGCCCATGTGATTTCAGCCGAGGGAATTTTCCCCCAATTGAAGCAGCCGGGAACGGGGGACCGTGCTCCTGAAGCTGGCACCTCTGCAGGCCACTGCGCGGTGGCCCGTGTCACCACCCTGATGCTGCAGCAGCCCAAGCCCTCGTCAGCTTGTCACCAGCAGGCAAAACAGTCAAGGGTGGCTGAGCCTGGCCAAGCGCTGGCTGCCCGGATTGGGAGGAGCACTGATTCTGTGGACAACTGCAGGCCGCAGTGGCCCGCCTTCTGGCTCTGGGTCTGGACAGACAAGAAGCAACTTCATGGCCTCTGTGCTGGGAGACCCGGCACTGTGGCCCACCCAGCTGCCTGGCCCATGTCGCAGGGGGAACCGGCCTAGGGAAGCCCAGTCAATTGGGTACCGACAGGGCAGTTTGAGGGAGAGCAGATGTCTGGACCCCAACATGGAGGAATCAGGAAGTGCCTCATTCTGAAACACTCCTCACCAAAACTTGGTTGAAGGCCTACCAACACTAGTGAATGCGGCCTTGTTTGGAGGGGAAGAGAGTGCTTTCCTTTGCCAGTGCCCATCGATAAGTTAAGTCATGAATGAGTGGGATGGGTCCTGACTCTTCAAGGAAAAGGCAGGGTAGAAAAACAGACAGGCGCCAGGCTCTGGCAGCAGCAGCAGGAGAGGGTCTCCTGACCAGCCCTGGATCTGGACTCACAGCTCCCAGAACCGAGCGAGAGAGAATCCACGTCTTCCCTGCCATCACCTGCACAAGCAGACCTGGGCGATCACCACCATGAGCTTAACTCTCCCCTCCATCTGTCTCTGGCCCCGGGTTGGCCCGGTGGGCCTTCCACGAGGAAGGGGGGTGGGAGTGTTTGCCACAATCCTTTTCACTTTCCTTTTGTCCCAAGAGGCAAAAGTCTGGATGAGTCTCCCGACCCGAAACAGCGATCTCCTTTCCATGGGAACTCAAACAGCAGACACCCTTTGGGGCCCCCAAAGGCAGTGATAGGATGCAAGTGAGCGTCTTTGTGTTCTCTAAAGTAGCTGCTCACGTGACATGGCCCTGGATGCCCTTGTCTGGCCAGGCTGGGCAGAAGCAGCACCCACACGAGGAGCAGAGACTGCCGCGACACGCAGAGTGCCTCCATCCGCTCCCACCCAAGGCCGTGCCAGCACTCACATGAGAGCTTGGGAGGGAAGGGCTTCTGCACTCCCCCAGGAATCTAGAGGGCTGGAGGAAGTGTCTGGAATCAAGCCTGCCCTTCATTGGCAGAGCACAGGGCGGCTCTGACAGGAGCGGACTTCACAGCATGCTTCTGCATTTTGGAACCTTCTGTTCCATCCAAGAGCCCATGGCCAGACCTGCTTCTCGGTCCACTCCCGCCAGAGCCACGGGGATCTCCATGTGCCAAGTGACTAACCGCTCGAGAACTGTTGTGGGCACTCCGGGAGCAGAGGGGGAAGAAAAAGGCCTCTGGCTCTTTGAAAATTCACTCCAAGTCCATTACCTTCCTCCAAATTGTGCTGCTGTTTTTCAAAGAGGAGAGGTGGAGACGCAGCTCACGGATGCTTTACACCAGCCCGTGGCCAACTCTTGGTTGGCAATTAATGCTTCACTTTGAGTATAAAGAAACCCAGAGACTTCCAGAATCACAGATACGCAGAAAGCAAATTTCTCAGCAGGGCACAGGCTGTTTCTCTATGCACACTGTAAAACATTCTTTAATAACAGCTCGCTGCCTGGCAGGACTTAACAAGCAACTGTTCTCTTAACTACTACCTTCAGATCCCTAAGTGTAGGGGAAATATTTTGAAATCTGGCAGAATTTAAAAAAAAGATGTCTTAATTCACTTGGCGTGTCACGCCTGCCACACGCAGTGAGGTGGGTTATTTAAATATATACATCAATATATAAAAAACCAAATGAGTGTTAAATTAGTGAAAAAGAAGAGGAACAAAGTCAAACTCGGCCTACTCCGGAAATATTGCTGATCCCAAATGCGAAAGTTCGTCGTCTTCGATTGTGAAGCCGTTGCAGTTAACCTGCGGGGGAGAGGGCGAGAGAGACAGGAAGAGTGAGTGATGCTCCTCTCTGGGCTGCAATCAACTTGTGCCTTCACCAAATACACCAGAAGTCCTACTGGCCTGGTGGCTTGCGGGCTTTCTCTTTGGGCCACAGCACAACTCTGTACACCCAATCTGGGCCCGGAGAGAACACGTAAACACACGTGATGAAGGCTGCTGCATGAGGCACTGTGGGTTAAGCATTGGGTCGCTAACCTGCGAGGTTAGTGGCCTAATCCCACCAGTCCTTCTATGACAGAAAGAGGCTGTCTGTTCACACCCAGGTCACTGGGAAGCTCTGTATAGTACGGGCTTACATTGGCCTACAGGTTCCTTTTCAGAAAACAAAAAATTACCCAAGTGTCCCCCAGGCAGCTAAAAACCTTTGTACTATAGCCCTTCATCGGGGGTAAAGTGTGGGTATCCGTTTTTGCAGTCAATGTGGACCTTTGCAGCACCTCCAGGGGGTGGTAATCACCCAAACAGAAACAATGCTCTGTAAGGTAGTGAAGGAAGAGTCAGAGTCCACTCGAGGCGGTGGGGGTGTGTTTGGGACTCTTAGCAAGTCTATCCCACCTACACAACTGCCCACAGTGGTCCGACATTGCGACCTCGACCCCCTGAACTTTGAGGACTGAAGCCTGCCGGGAGGAGCGGGAGTCAGGATACTTGACGTCTAGTTCCCATGGTGCCACGGATTGGGGTCTTGAGATTGTTACTGACCCCCTCAGTCCTCAGTGTTCTCCCCTCGAGAGAAAAAGGAGTCACTCGATCCAGTGTCTGTCTTACAGGGTGAGGGGGTACACGTGAAAGCCCTCATCCATCTATCTAGTGACTCCTGCCCGCCCTCCCCCAGTCACAGCCTGACCAAGGGCTGGAACTAAGGAACTGACGCTCTGGGGTCTGAACCTCAGTCAAATCAGCCTCCTGCCACTTGCCCGCCTTTTGAAAGAAAGTGTCACGCAGCACAGAACACGACGGACCAGCTTGGAGTTAAGGGTGATGTGAATGAAGGTCCAAACTTGGACATCCCCAAACTCTGTACCACTCTGGGCACTCCATCCTTCCACAGACACTCAGGGTGAGCCTTCACGAGCCCTCGAGTGCCTGGCAGCGTGGCCCGAAAGATGACGAGGCTAGACCCAGTGTTCGCAGGGGCGCCTATCTCCCGGGAGGCACCCAGAGGCGCGCTCCATGGGTTACTGGGCAGGAGCTCCTCCCTCTTCACATTTCGGATGTTGCCACCGAGGAGGCCCGGGAGGAGCAGTGGCTTGTACAGGTCACAGGGCCAGACACCCGGCTGAGAAGACTGCCGAGGAGCCGGGCGCGCTAGACTGGATGGGGTCTCTCATGGCCCTCCGGGAGACAGCTCGCTGGTTGGCTTCTGGTCAACAGATGGGCTTGCTAAAGCGGCGTTCGCAAAGCAGGCGATTCAGGTCAGATACTAGCAGAGGGTCAGCTCCCTTCGCATTGGCGCCACACCACGCCAGCGCGCTGTCACTCACTGTGCACTCACTGTGGAAGCTGGGGCTTATTAGGAGAATTGGATGACGACGTGGTTTGTTCAAGGCCAACGTTAACGGGGCAGAACAAGGGTCAGAATTCAATCTGGACATCCTGACAGCCGGGTTTGTTCCTGTCACACTAGTCCATGTTTCTTCTAAAACTGGTCAGGTCAGCTCAGTGTTCATGTGGCTCACTTTCCCTTAAAAACAACTGGCCAATGGCTACGCTGGAAGACCTCCCCACAGATACAAGCCTTCTCTGATGGCTGTGACCTGCAGAACTTGCAAGTCAATATAAAATGAGGACAGGAGAAGGGCTATCTATTGTGGGTTCGTAGTAAAACAATTCCCAGCCTTTGAAATCCTGAAGTAGAACGTTTCTACATCAGAGAGGGCGCGTACTAGCCTTTTGCCAACTCCAAGTAAGCTGGCCTATTCTGTGATCAGGACATTAACCAACAGAGGAGCCCTAATGGTGTAGTGGGTTGTGCGTTAAGCTGCTACCTGCGAGGTCGGCAGTATGGAACCACTCGCCACTTCCAAAGGAGAAAGATGAGGTGCACGACTCCTGTAAAGAGTTACAGTCATGGAAATCCACAGAGGCAGTTCGACTCTGTCCCATGGGGTCACTGTAAGTGAGGATTGACTCCATGGCAGTGAGTTTGATTTTTGGTTACTAGTTCACCAGCACTGGGTGCTATAAGTAAGGGAAAACTTCATCAAGTTTACTGCAGCGCCAACTGTGCTTTACCGTGGGCTGGGCGCCATCAAGTCAGCTCCGACTCATGGCAGCCCCCCGCGTAGGAGAACGGACCCCTTCGGTCCCACATTAGCCTCACAACCGCCATAGTCAAGGCCAAGGCTAAGGGGCCCGTGTTCGTCCGTCCATGCCTCTCACCACGGTCTTCCTTTTTCCCACTAGCCCTCCATGTTACCAAGTATGAAGAGCCACTCCGGGGAATGGCTTCTCATTACAGGCACAGAACAACACCTACGCTCTCAATGAGTACTGGGGTGCCTCAGGAGGCTCTGGCGCCCCTCACGTGGTGAGAAATAGTTGCAGAATGGAGAAAACAGGAATTCGGCAAGAATTTTCAAAACTGACCTAGGTACAGCCAGCCTCTGATCACCTTTGGGGGTGGGGGGAGGGGTGGTGGTAGAGACAACTCTTAAGTGTTTCCTGGTCTCCTTCCCTGATGCCAATCCCCGAGTCAGTTCTCCGAGGCTAAATTCCTTCAGATTTGAAGGCTCTATGAATATCGATCTATTTCCTGCCTTTCTTTCCTCTTCTTACTCTGGAGTGTGTGTGTATGTGTGTGTGTGTGTGTGTGTGTGTGTGTGTGTTCGCATGAATACATAAGCAAAGACTTCTACAAGCGCAAGTGTCATTACTGCTCCTTTTCAGAGGCGGGATGGTGTTTAAGCCAAGCTGCATAGCAATTTGCTTGCCAGCTTCCTTTCCCTTGGAGCTATCCCTCGAGGGGAAAAAGTGAACTTGCATATTAAGAAAGATGCATGGGCCAGAGTCCCTTTTTTCAAGTCCAATCAGGCGTAAGTGCCTTGCGACAGCTAGTCTCATAATTAGCATTTAGACTAGATGGAGGACGCACACCAAAAATACATTCCTCGGGCAGGCACATGTTCCCGGTGATGACAACGCACCTCGATGCTGTTGGAGGGGGAGGGCATCACCTTGTGCTGCCAGCTGCTGTGGAGCCACACAGTGCACCCACAACACCCGCCCATGACCCAGGGGGGCGGGGCTGCAGCTGGAGCAGTGGGGGGTGGGGGGTGGGGGTGGGGGTGGGAAGCGGAGAGGAGCATCAGACCAAGCCTGGAGAGCTGGTTTGTTCCTAGTGTCCTGAAGGGTTCCTTAGCAGTTTACATAAGAAAAAAGGTATGGGTGTATGTCCAAATGTACACATACAATCTCAGTATGAATACGATAACTTGACCCATAAAGCTCTCAAATCCACAAAGGAATGACAGCCAGTGTTCCGTGTTCATCGATACCCTATCTGTGAACTCAGCGGTGACGGTGATTGGGTGCCATCAAGTGGACCCTGACTCCCAGTCCCGCGAGGGGCACGAGCGGTCCTGCCCCTCTGGGTGTGCCTGGCTGCCGTCTTTAGGGGAGTGGTTTGCCGCGTCTTTCTCCCACTGCTGCTGCAGCGGTTCACACCCACTGATCTCTCAGTCAGCATTCACGTGCTCAAACAGCGGCACCACCTTCACTGAGGCTTGTTGGGAAATTCATTACTGGCAACGCTGTGCCTGCCACTCCAAAATCGACCCATACAGCACTTCTGTGGCCACTTGCAAAAGGCCCAGAGCAGTGACATCTTTGAGTCACTCAACGTGTATGGTCCCAGACAACACTGCCTCGTTTCAGCTCTCACGACCAAGCAGCAGCCTCCTCCGAGGCTACCCAGTGCCACCCGGTACCCCCTTTGGGGTTTCTGTGTCGACAAGGGTACCGCCAAGTTGATTCCCAAGTGCAGTGCGGAAGCACTCTCCGGGTTCTTACATTCAGGAAGCCTGTGCCGTGTCCTATGGAGAGCGTATGTGTTAGGCACGCTTCAGTCCAGGGGCCCCGAGCTCAGTGTCAAATCAACAATGCACAGTAAGTAACAACACCAAACCCAATGCTGTCAAGTTGCGTCCACCCCATAGTGACCTCATGGTGCAGAGAGAGCAGAGCTGGTCCTAGGGTTCCCCAGACTAAATCTTTACAGACAGCTGCATCCCTCCCCTGGAGAGCAGAGGGGTCAACCTGAACCCCGACCTCATCAGCCGCCTAACACCCGACCTGCAGTGCTTCCAGAGCAGACGGCTGACTCGCCAGCAGTGTTTTCGTCTGGTTCCTGGGTGGCACAAATGGTTTGCACGTGGCTACGAGCAGGGGTTCTCAACCTGTGGGTCGAGACCCCTTTGGGGGTCGAATGATCCTTTCACAGGGCTCGCCCGATTCATAACAGTAGCAAAATGACAGTTACGAAGTATCAACGAAAATAATTCTATGATGGGTGGAGGGGGGGTGTCACCACTGCATGCCGGACTGCATCAGGAAGGTAGAGGACCACTGGCCTAGAGGCTCGTGGTTGGCCAAGGACACCTCCAGGCAGCAGGTCCACGCAGGAACACTGGGGCTCACTGTCGCTCGGAATCAACTTGAAGGCAATGCTTTTTTAGGAAACAGGAAATAGTCCTGCGGGACACTGGCCACCCACTTGTGGTCTGTTTAGCTCTTTTATTGTTAAGCTGGGTGAAGGCTTACAAAGCAGATCCATTTCCCATGCAACAATGCATAAGAGGCCTGCTACCACTCACTGGACCCACTTCCTGGCTGCTGCTCCGAGTGCCCTCCCTGACTTCTGAGCTGTGTCCTTGGGCCAACACTGCCCTCTTATCTCAAATGGTTGGTTGGGGGGGGGGGGCGGTTGGTGAGTCTTAGGGTACAGGGAGGGAGGAGAGAAGCCTTACCTCACTAAAGCTACTGTTTACCACAGGCTTTATGGGTGGGCTGAAATCTGAGCCATCAGGGTGAGCTCATTTCCAGATGCGATCGGTCACTCAGGGGCTTAGTCTGGGAGACTTCCACCAGTCTCGTATGCTGAGTCATTCCACTTCTTCCTCCCACTGCCCAGGACCCTCCTGTAAGAGCAGTCGGCAGTGGGAGCCGGCACCATCTAGTTCTTCTGGTCTCTGGTCGGTGAAGACTAAGATTCACGGGGCCTCATTTTCTTCACTCTTCTTTGCTCCGCATGGAGAGAGACTAATAGTATCTATCACACCTTAGACATCTATCTGCTGGCAAGCTCTGAACATCCCGATTCCTGCTCACCAATGTTGATCGGGGAAGTGTCTGCGAGAGCTGCATTAAGTCAACTGGCTTGGAGGACCCCTGGGACTAGTCCCCAGCATCCCAGCCCTGGACTTATTCCTCCTAGTGTTTGGTCATTGCTAAGACGTTAACAAAGCTTTGCTCCATTTTGCTCTATTGAATGCATGGGCGCAAACCTAAGTTAGTGGAAGTATCTCCGCCACACCTGCCAGACCCTGGTATACGGTCTTAAAACTTCTTGCCTCTTCCCACTTGGACATCTTGCGTTTCTGCACACACCTGCACATGTACCTGCCCATCCTTGCCCACAGCGCGGGGTTGTGTGTGTGCAGTGGAACTTACTGTTGTGGGGTCTGTAACTCTTCAGTCGCTCCTTTCTTTAGTGATAGATACTATGGTAGTCACCGCTTTCCATCTCCTACCAGGGGTTCTCAAACTACAGCCCGTGGGCCACATGCAGCCCACCAAGGACATTTATCCAGTCCACCAGTTGTTTCTGCGGCGCTGCCTGTCCTGCTTAGCAGCCAACTCTTCCTACACCCACAGTGAATTTGCTCATAGTTTTTTGCTTTGTTTTTTAACTACAGTCTGGCCCTCCAACAGGCTGAGGGACAGTGAACTGGCTCCGTTTAAAAAACGTGAGGACCCTAACTAACACATGTCTATGATCCAGCTTTGTGGTTTGTCCTCTCCTCAAGCATCAGAGCAATTTTGCCTTCTACGGGTAACCTTGTGACCACTCCGTTGGCTCCATAGACTTTCTGAGTCAGAGATGAACTGTGGGTTCTCCACTCGCCCGGGAGGACGGGCCCGGGAAGAAGTGGCTCTGCCAAAGATCACCTCGCAAGTCAATGGCAAGCAGGGCCACGCGGGTCAAGAGCCTTGTCATCAAGCAGATGCCTTCCTCTTTCCACTCCTCTTCACTCCGTGCCGGAGGCTGGGCTGGGGCGAGGAGAGGGAAAGGCTCAAGGAAAAGGCGTGGTCTCAGGCTGCCATGCTTACCTGTGCAAAAAGCACCACCAGGCTCTCCGTGGCTGGAAACTCGAGGTGCTTGGAGTAAAAGTGGTGAAGAGCAGCAATGTCACTCTGGATCAAGTCCTTTTTCTCATTGTCCAGCTTCTCCAGATCTGTGCACAGACAAGTCCATCGGTTTCTCTTCCTCCGGTTACTGCCCAAGAGGACAGTCCCCCAAAAGCACTGGGCGAGGGCAGATCCTGCTGCAAAGAACCCAGTTTCCCTCCCTCTGGCAGCCAGAAGTCACCCAGGCCACAGAAACTGAACTACCCAGCAGCAGTGGTCAAGAAGGAGCACCGGTGACTGACAGCCGGCACAAGCTCAGTACAGTGCCCCAGGGCGGCCCTGGATCTGCATGGTGGTCATGCAGTGGGCAGCCCCGATTGAGTGCTTTCCAATGCAGGCCTCAGCTGTTGACAGCACTGCAACTCAGCACAGGTCCAAAAAGATGCAGCCAATCAGGGAACCAGTGGGAGATGGCCCGGATGCAGTATTCCATCTTGAGAGTGGCTACCATCCTTGGATGACTTCCTGGTCATCCTGACAGACCAGGGAAAGGGATCACACAAACTCAGTTTTCAAAAGGGCTTGGGAGGCAAAGGGAAAAGCAGTCATGAACAATTGCAGCGTGACTCCCGTAGGCACAGGCTGTCCTGTTCTCCAAGCCCACCTCATCCTGGTTCCCCCTGTGGGCATGCCCTCTCCCAGGCGAGGGTGGGGAGGACTCACGTGACTCAAACTCCTTCACGGCCAGCATTTTCTCAGACGGCGTCCTCTCTGGGTGGATTTTCTAGGCATCAGAGAAGAAATCAGAGATAGATTTGACCCCTGGGGCCACATGGGGGAAGAGATTTGACTTAGTGGTCTTAATGAAGTAAAGAACGCCACTAGAGGCATCCACAACTTGGTCTGCAGCTGTGTTTGCCCGACATCCAAATTCAATACACTCAATGTTTTTCAAGTCTCCCTCGGCTCCCCACCCCCACCTCCCCACATCGGAGGCCTGTTCTCTGCTGGGCTCCTGGCACCCTGATCATGCTATGCACACAGTAGGCTCAGAAATGCTTGTTATGAGCGCGAATGATGGCTGGGAGACCACTTTCTAGGAGGCCCTGACTTAAAAGGGCTAAGTCTGTAGACCCACCATACTATTTATTATTTCTCCTTCTGAAAAGGAACAAAAACCAACCCCCCCATCCACTTTTCTTTAAGCGGAGACGAAAAATGATCTCAAATTCTGTGTTTCAAAAAGAACTCCTTTGGTTGTATCTGGGAGCCCAGATTCACTTTAAACGCGTGGCCGTCTTTGTTCTAGACACCCCAAGAGGAGCCAACAATAGTCAACCCGCTAGGCTTTGAGGACATGAATAAACTTGGTGTTGACAAGAGTTCAAAAGCAAGAGCTCAAGAGCTGGCCCGAGGCCTCTTCTTTGTAATCTGGCTATTCAATTTGGGGATACAGGTGGTCTCTCGCAGGGCTCACTCACCTCCCTAGTTAACATGTTAAGCTTCCCCTTGGTAGTTTGGTAGCCTGTCTCCCCTAATCCTTTGCAAGCCACTAGAATACAAATGGCCTGTTTTTTAATCACTCGTGTCCTGTGGAGATAAAAGGGTGGCCAGGTATCTTGTCATTTAAATGGACGATTAGTCAGAGCAGTAATGATCACGCAAGTTGAATGAAAGGTGTGTAAACTCATCACCACATTCGGACTCCCCTACTAGTGCCGACACCTTTCTGGGGTTCTTTTGTGCAGGAGAGATCTTCCCTTCGCAGGGTGCCTCTCCGGAAGATTAGTAAGTCATCTTGTCTGGGAAGGACTTCCATTCAGGAAATTATACCAGTTCCTCTAGGTTCCTGACCACAACACTTACAGGAACAGCTGAAGATCACTGATACACCTACAGTCTTGACTCAGTTATCCTGACAGCACATTCGATAATGGCCCAGTGACACTGTGTCCCTGGTCTATCCAAATCCTCTCAGTCTAGCTGAATGCTCTACTTATATTTTCAAGATAACTGCTATCAAGGACCTCCACCTTAGCTGCTCCTCCTTTGGGCAGAACAACGCTGCCTGTGGCTGGCTTACTCTCCAGGCAGCCCTTGAATAGCCATGGTTCCTCTGGGCTACAGCGATGGCATTGCAGAGAGTGCCTGACTGGAGCTGGAGCCAGGGAAAGGCTGACCTCAGGGGCCTGCCACGCGCCCCTTCTGTTGACACAGCCTAGCATCAGGCCCGAGACAAGCTCACTGTGATCAGCACAAAAGAGAGAAAAAGCCTACCGGTGCACAGAGCGGGAGGTGAATGGCAGAGGTGGAGGAAACGCTAGCTTTAAAAGATTTGCAGCAGAGTCCCCTGCTACCAACCTTGTGTCAGCGAGAGTCCCCCTGGAATCTGGCCTGCTGACCTTCTGGCACCCATTTCATTATCACCCATGGGTAAGTCCTGGGCCTTTTCCTACCCTCTCTGGAGCCTGGAGCCTTCCAGAGTGTCATCATCATGCAGTCAATGGGAGTCCCCCCAAACCAACCAGGAGGAGTTGTCACAGCTGGTCACAGAGCAACTGACCACCATATTTCAGTCAGTCCCCCAATCCTTATGCATACAATGGTGCCTGGTCATCGTCTGTCCCGAGGGGCACCTCCCTGCTTTTCTTCCAGGTGTCATTGTCACTGTCGTGAACCCGATTCCCCGCCACCCTGGCTCTATTTCTGCCTTTCCACTCTTCCTTTCCTCCTTTGCATGACAGCTGGTATTAACTTCAATTCCTCGCCTGCTGACACAGACACAGAAGAAATAGGCCAGGGGGCGCACAGAATTTCTGCAGAGGGGCAGAAACAATCGTTGCCACATTAAGATGGAGAATGCTATGGACCATCTCGCAGATGAATCTTGTCCCTACGGGAGATCTTGAGTCTGGTCTTTCATATCCTGAAAGACTAAGGTCTCCCTGCCCCGGCCCCCAAGCCCAGCATGTCACCCCAGAGTGTGGTCGTGTTCCTGGTCCTCCCTATGGAACACCCTAACTGCTTTGTAAGGCAGATAACCATCCGTCTTATTTCCCTCGCCCACTTGGATGTCACAGGAAGCAAGTCAAGAGGACACTGGACAAGATACAGGCACCACAGGCCAGTTATTCATCCTCTAACCTTCAAGGGGAAAAAACAGAAAATCCACGTGGACACCAGCCCATTTCCTCACCTGTTTGGCTAGAATCCTTGCTGTTAGCCTAACTGCCTCAGAGGGATTCCAGTTTTCCCCAAAAACAACCATGGGAGAACATTCCAGCTTGTGCATGGGCCAATCTTCTTTCTGGGAAGATGGAAAATATCATTTGAAAAAAATAATGAAACAATGCACAGGAAAATTACACGGGAGAAGAGAGGATGCTGTAAGTCCCCCGGTTAAGGTCAAGAGAAATATGTTTCCTTTCGGACAACAGGAGGGTGTTCACCAAAGCTAAAGAGAGCAACATCTTTTGAGACAGATGTGGCTGCATAAACTTGCTGAGGTAGTTAAGATTTATTGTGCCAACTTGGCAGATAAACACACATGGGACTGACTAAAGGACAGAGAGAGAAAGGGCCCGGTGAGCCTCACCTTTCTGGTCTCTTGTTCTCTGATAGTCAGACAGGGTGCAGCTGCCTTAGCTAGTGCTCTGTCTCAGCTGGCAAGGCTCACTTCTTGGGAGACATCCCTGAGGAGAAACCATACAGACCTACCCTGATACAGCCCCTCATGCTAGAGCAGCTGTGTGGAGACCCCTGCCAATGCTGAGATGCTTACACACAATGCTGAGATGCTTACACACTCAGATTTGGCTTTCCTCCTGTAGTCAGTATCATTGTGTGTGTTTTGTAAGATTGAAGACTTTATAGATTGGTGTCAGACACAAGGGCTGGTATTGGACTTACGGACTTGGACAGAACTGGATTGGGATGCTTTTTTTTAATGTACACTTACCCTTTATATGAATTTTTGTGGATTTGTTTCTCTAATGTGCCCAGACAAACACCTGCCTCGGGCCCGATCCAGGGTGTTGAAATGAGAAACACTGCTCTGTGTTTTTCTCCCTCGAGCACCTTTTTGCAGTCCCTTCCTACTGCCCCAAGCAGCAGCTCCTCAACACACCCTGTGTCCCACTGTCAGATCAGGTGACCTGGGCAGGCCCGGCTCCCTGCAGGTCTGGTCTGGCTGTGTTCTCACATCGGGCAGACACGGGAGGACGAAACTCCAAGGCATTTCATTGGTGATAAAGGTACTCTGAGAGGAGCTTTCTTAGGGACCCTCGGAGAGTCAGGAGAGGGCAATGACTGAGACTGTTTATAGGGACACAGTCTTGCTAAGAATTCATTGGATGGAAACGGGAATGCTGCCTTCTTTACGGGCCGAGACCTTTGCTTTTCTGGCCCTGGCAAGAGGGGAAGTGCAGGCCCCCATTACTGGAAGGCGCCCTCAACTGGGATGGGGAAGTCCAGGGGAGGAAGACACAGTGGAAGGCCGGGGAAGAGAGCTCCCTGGAGAGGGGACAGGGGTAAGGTGAGGTGGGTAGGAGCCGATGGGACAAGAAATGGGTGCTTGAGAGAACAGGGGGTGCAGAAGGTGCGAGAAGTGGGGCATTTATTGCAGAGGGAGGATGGGATGGGGAACAGCCTCCTAGTCAGGAGGCACATCTGCAAGCTGTGGGGAGTCCCCAGGCTCCAGCTGGTTCTCACTCAGCCTCCTCCTCCGGGCACGGCAAACCTAGCCTGACAGCAGCTCAGGCAGGCCACCAACCCTGAGCGCGCGCCCCCCTCCCCCCAGGAGTCAATCTTTCCTTGGATGTCATCTAGACACTGACCTTGTCTTAGCAGCCCACCTCTCCGCCCTGGAGCAGTCCCCTCCTGACTGCTCACTGGGTCTACCTGCCTGGTGCCCTGCCCCTGGTCCTCTCCCTTTTTCTTCACAGAGCAGCCAGGGAACCAGTCCGATGCAATACAGAACATGCCACGTCCCCACAGCTGTCTCCGTGCTACGCCGCCTTCCAAACACCAACCAGGCTGCTGCCTCAAGACCCTCGGTACTTGGTTTCCTGGCCAGTCGCCCCTTCCCCAGGAAATCCAATGTGGCTCCCAGGCCACTCCTTCAAGCCTCCATGGTAAGGAGTGTGAACCGAGTCAAGATAACCCACCTACCCCTGTCCTTTCCCATCATGCCCCCCTTCACTGCTTGAATATTCTCCTCATTCCTTCTTGCCACCTCACCCATGACCTCTCTAGTAGTTCAGATTGTTTAATACCGATCTTCCTCCCACCGTGAAAATAAGAGAATGCCGCATGCTTTATTCAGGTCCGTAACAATACCTGGCATTTATGGGACACTCCGTACAGTTAGAGGAGAAATCACCATGGCTCCCTATCCCCTGCCTTCCATGCCGAAGGATGCAAGGCCACTTTGTGAGGAGTGAGGTCTGTGGCCCGGCTCCTGGGCCCCAGTTCTGTGTCAAGATGCTCTGCAGAGGTCAATAACCCTATGCCAAGTGCAGAACCAGGAGGGAAAGGAGAAACCAGTATACACGGGATGGAAGATGAACTGCTTTAGCAGAAAGAAGTTTCAGTGGAGAGACGGGGCTGCAGAGGCACCCAGGGGAGGGGAGGTGCAGCTCCCTCTCCAGCTGCAAAACTAAGGTCAAGAACAGCAGCAGCGGAGACCTGAAGGACCAGGGGTGGAGAAATCAGAAACTACAGAAAACGGCCCACTGACTGTCCTGGAAGGACCTCCCAGCAGCAAATGTTTTCAATGACGGGCACTGGCTTTGGTCTCTAACAATGGCTAACTCCTTCCTACAAGGCAATGACAGCTAAACATGACAGTAACACTTATTGATAGAATCCACTGTCATTTACTCATAGACTGAATCGATCACAGTGATATAAATCAATGTGACTCGGGGACAAATGACATCATTAGCACTTATTATCATGTCTTCAAAGGAATGGGAGGCCAGCCGAGTGCGGCTAAGCAGGAACGCTGCTTCGGGCTCAGGCAAGGCTGCTCTGAGACACCGGCTGCCTCTGGGTCTCTTCAGGCCTGTCTCCTTGGCTGCAAATTGCATGATCCTAGAATTTTTTTAGTGATTTCAATATTCTGAGTCTGCAACTGTACACCTTCCAATGTAATCAGATGCAAAGTTGGAAGAACTACCAACTAATGCTGATCGTGAAAAAACACAAAGAGCCAGGCAGGTGGGGTATTCATTCATGTGACCTCATGGGTCCTGGCGAGAACCCCCTTTCCCATGTACATCCGCCAATCCCCAGAAGTCCCTAAAAGCAACACTGGAACATGCTGCTCAAAAATGGTTGGACTTGGTTCAGGTATCAGTTCATTCATTCATTCCACAAGCTTCGCAACTAATCCCGCCAAGCAGGTGAGCAGCTGGAGCGCCTTCAAGCAGTTGACGACCGTGTCAGGGACACGACCCAGGCAGGGGCACTGAACACAGACACCATCCCAGTGCAGCAGTGAGACCAAGTAGCTGGGCAGATGCGAGACACTGTGGCATCACCCGAATGTCAGGAAGGGAAATTTACCCCCACACAGGGCATTCTCCCTTTCTCTACTGACGGCCAGGAAAAGGTGTAGAACAGTGCAGGTACCTGGACTTCACCTGAAACCACAGCTGCGATTTTAGAATGAACTCAAACAGAAAGGAATACCAGCAGAGCTGTTCAGCAGATTACACAGCTGTCTTGAAAGCCTTCTCCTATCAGGGTGGTGACTCTGGACGGCAGACTACTCTCACGTCTGCAGGGGTTGAACCTGTCCAGATGCACCTCAGAACCATGGCCTGGCCATCCGCTTCTGTCTGGCAAACCCTGTAAGGCCACAGTTGCACTCAGAACACACAGGGTGGTCAGGAGTCTCAAGTTACTCAATGACACCTAGGAGACATCAGAGGGAGCCTTGACATATCTCAGAGAACCCAACAGACGACACTTACCCCCTTCTGCTTGTAAGAAATGATCAAACCAAACCAAACCCCCTGTCCTAGAGTCCCAGCTGACTCCCAGCAAGCCTCTAGCATGGGCACTCTCTGAGGCCTTCGCTCTTTGTGGGAGTAGAAAGCCCTGCCTTTCTCCTGGGGAGCGGCTGGTAGTTTCGAACTGCTGAGTTCGCAGTGCA
The DNA here is from genome assembly GCA_004026705.1 of Nesogale talazaci. Lineage (NCBI taxonomy): Eukaryota > Metazoa > Chordata > Mammalia > Afrosoricida > Tenrecidae > Nesogale > Nesogale talazaci. The sequence goes on from PVJH01021298.1 coordinate 16,506, forward strand.
TTGTACAAGCACTCTGAACAAAACCGGAGGTGCGGTGAGGTAGAGGAGTGGAGTTTCGACTCATCTGGTGAAGAGGAGCAAATGCTGTCAAGGCATAGCTTTATTGTGTTCGGGAGTATTGGCAGAGCAGGAAAACAAGAACTCTACAACGGTGCTTTTTAGAGTCCGCGCCCCTTTTTCTGCCGCTTTTCCTGATCGTCTTCCACATGGAACCGGTTATGCCTTCTCTGGCTGCAAGGCCCGTGGCGTTCCTGGCACAGTGGGAGCCCGCTGTCCTGCCTGAGAAGCCGGGAAGCAAGTGCCTGGGAAAGGTGAGGAAGCCACAGAGCCGGGTCCGGGATGCTCTTCCTCGAGGAAGCTGCTCAGTGACTCCTCGGTCCGTGGCTCTCCTGCGCTTCCTGCTTTTCCCATCATGGGCACAGGTTCAGTGTTGTGCTTGATCATCAACAAACGCGGGCCATCCCACTTGTAACGAAGCCAAACACAGAACTCCTGGCACCAACGGTCCTCTTCCTAACCGTCTGGCTTCTGTCACTCCCGTGAAGTACTTGATAATCTAGGAGGGCACTTAAGCCACTGGGTCAGGCGTGGGAAACGCCCAGAACTCAGCATGGATAAAGCCCTCCACATCACTGATACCACCTGCCCTCACACATATCCCCCGAAGAAACCATTCCAATCCTCAAGTTCAAACCAACCCAAATCCCCATCACTGACAGCTGGGTGATGCTGACCCACAGCAGCCCTGTAGGACAGGGTAGAATTGCCCTTGACTTCCTGAGGCTGTAACTCTCTGGGAGGAGAAAGCCCCATGATCCTCCTGCCGGGGGGAGGCGGGGTTTCACAAGTCCAAACATAGCCGCTACCTTACCAGGGCTGCTCATCCTCACACTTAATGAAATGTTCAACAAACACAGCAGGTTAATTTTCAAGCTGGTAAATTTACATGGCCCACGAATGATGCTATAAGTATCTAAATAAGCTGTTCTCAACTTGTGGGGCCCAATCTCTTTGGGGGTCAAACGAACCTTTCACAGGCATCACCTAACTCATCACTAGCAAAATGACAGTGACGAAGCAGCAACGAAAAGAATGTTATGGTTGGGGAGGTCACTACCACACGAGGAACTTTATGAAGGCATCGCCGCGCTAGGAGGTGGAGAACCACTGGTAAATGGCCCTTTGTAGGTTTCCCCCACCCCTGAACTAGGCTCTGGAATGGCAGAGTACTTTCCCTGGTCCTGGGACAGGATGGCTAACAGGAGGAGCTCCCCATCAGGAGCCTGCACCCAAGCGAAGGCCTTGAACCTGGCAATCACACTTCTGCTTTTGCCACCCCGAGGTTCCTCGCTACTCTGAAGTCTTTTCTTCAAGAAGTTTAAGGGCAGAGTGTGGGCTGACAAAATGCTCACTGTCAAGTAAAAGCTGGCATCCTGGCCCAACCCAGTTGGCGTATGCGTTCCATGTGCCAAAAAATGAGCTTTCTGAGTCAGCCCGTCTGGAAGAATGGCGCCTGGGGCCCTGTTCTATGCGATGCTTCTTCACAGTAAGACCACCTTGGGAGGCCCAATGGCCAGCAGCATCACAGCTCACCTGTGGGGGTCGACTGGAGGCACCTGTGCATCGCAGTCCTCCGTGAAGAAGGGTTTGCCGCAAACATCGCAACAGGGAAAACCCATTTGTGGCAGGTATGCCCGAGCCTGTCCTCAGGTTCTTAGACTCTCTTCTGTTTAGGTGGCGAATTTTTTGAAGCGCCTGAAATCTGAAGTCCGCTGCTTATTCTTTGCATACAGCTTTGCTTCCGCCCAATGTGATGGCAACTTTACAAATTCTACCTTGCTGTGGGTGACAACCTTAGTATTTAGAATTCACATCTGTACCTAGCTGCATGGTTTACACAGAACCTCCTTCTCTACTCTCGGCCCTTATAACCAACCCATCAGCTGCTGGGTGCGGTTTCCCCCGTTTTCGCCTAAAGAAGCCGAGCCTGAAAGGTGGCTCGCGGCTTGCCACACTTGCAGAGTCAGCACACAGTAGGGTGCTAGGACCGAGTCTCCCTATAGTTTATGTTGCTAGGACTGCTTCTCTAGAGAACATCAAGGTTCAACAGGGTGGGGCGTAATGGGTTAATTTTTCTAGCTATGTTTAACTTAAAAATACAAACCACTGAAGTCCCTGGCAGGCCACTGAATTCCCTGGCAGGCCAGCTCCTGAAACCCCTTGAGATCCACTGGTTTCTAACTCCTTGATACTCACTCTGTCCACCGCTGGCAGGAACAGAGCACGAGCCTGATTCCACCGCATTGGGACCCTAAGGAGTCTCTCCAGGACTAAACCTGCGTGGAGGCAGATGCCCGTGGAGTGGCTGGTAGGTCTGAACGGCAGCGTCTGTGTTTGTTCAGCAGCCTAATACCTCACCCACAGGGCCGCCAGGGCAAGCTCCCGACAACTCCACCCCAAGCTCCAGGGACAGTCTCAGTGGGCCTCAGCCCACAGCCCATGGAGCCTGCCACAGGAAGTGCCCGACAGGGAAGTATGTGAACAATCTCCAAGACCTACGGAGGGGTGTGAATCTCCCAAGCCGAATCTCAGACTAGCTTTATTCTGGCAGGGAGTTCTTGGGGGCAAGCTGTCAACTCTGGCAACAGACAGGTTTGTCTCTAAGAGGGCTCTCCACAATCGAGGCTTCAGACTGAAATGCCATCCCACAAATGAGTGGCTGGGCCCTAAAGGCTGGGTTGCGGAAGAGCGGGGACTGGGGTCCTGATCTCCGGGGACATCAGGCCCTCCCTACCAGATGGCCCCGCACCTACCTGACACTCCACATTGCAGTAAAATGCCTGCTTGCATCTTCCACACTTGGACAGTCCTTCTTTCCTTAAAAACAGAAAGGGCACTGTAGTGGCGAGAGGCACAGACTCGAGAAGCCGCTCGTTGTTGCATGCAATCACAGAAGCCATCTGGTTGGCGGGCAGCGGCAGGATTCACCTTACCTTCCTCTCCCCTGAAGAGGGGCTTTTTCCCAGAGGAGACTTTGACCAGATTCAGTCCCGGAGGAGTGGGCCGACTGAGGAGGACGTGCACACAGGTTTACCAAGCCCTGGCAGCGTGAAGGGCGCCTCATGGGAGAGGAGGATTGTGCTCTGGGGCTCGGGGTGAGCCTGGCTGGGGAGGCCTCAACCTCTGGCACAGTCTGCACCTTGAGTCTCCACTTTGGGCCGTGCCCAGTGGTCCTGACTGTCTTACCTGCTACCAAGGAGCCCTGACGGGGGCAGATGGTTAGATGCCTAGCCCCTAACTGCCAGACTCACAGTTTTAAAGTGCTCACAGTTTAAGTTTACCTAGGAAGAAAGCACTGGTAATCTACTTCTGAAAAACACGCTGTGGGAAACCTTACCAAATACTCAGGGGACAAGACTTCGAGTCAGGATAACTGGTGTTCCGTTTGTTTGCTTCAAAGAGGAAGAGAGAAAGCTACCTGGTGACCCCACAGAGGTGGACTACTGGAACACACTGTGAGCGGGCAACGTCAGCACTGAGAAGCTGCAAACATGTGCTGGGGCTCTTCCCATCTTGGCCAGCATGGGGCTCTGCTCATGGGACTCAGAAATCCCCACAAAAGCATGTCATTCGAGAGGTCAGATCTTTGGGTCCATCTTAAGAACGCCCGTGAAACTGGCCAGGCTACAAGCGTATGCATATCTGGAAAGTCATCAAAAAGAAAGATGTTACTTTGCAAAAGCAGGGTGTGCCCTTCTGCCATTGCCATGGTGGAGTAGGGTTGGTGGTGGCGGCCTAATAAGAGTGCCAGGTTCTGACTGCAGGGGCATCAAAATGCAAAAAGGACTGCTGAATGGAAGGGTTTAGATGTGAAGACCAGAGGGTCATTGAGCACATCCAGGGGAACCAAGCCCCCAACATGCATTGCCGGGCTCAGAATTTATGGTCAGGCACACCCCTGCATGAGCTCCCCTTGCCACACAGAAAGAACTGACTCTCATGGAAAGGAAACACATTGCTGCTGAACCAGAAGGGACTCCAGAGAAGAAAGAGATGACCCAGAATAAATAGAAGAAACAGAAACGTGTGACTCGGGAGCAATTCAAGCCTAAACTACAAGTGAATAAAAGGAAATGTAGATATAAAGAAATGCAAAAGGTGTGAGTTAGCAGGAGCCAGTCAAAGGCCCCTCTGGAATCCAAGTGGAAAACACCACACCTCTGCACGCAAAGTCACCCTCCTGAAGAGAGTAACCCTGAGAGAGGGGGGGAACACAGCATCCCCGGCCCATCAGTGTTCTCTTTAGATGTGACTCTTCCACCTTCTCCTCTCCTCATCAGGTCAATTCTCCCTGTGCATGGCTTGGGGGTTCCCTGTACAGGATAGGGCACTGGACATATGTCCCAGTTGTTCAGGCAACTGTGTGCACTGTCAGACAAGCGGAGAAGTAAAGCACACAGGCTGGAACTTGAAAACAAAACAAAAACCACACTTCTTTTAAAAGTGGGAAGCATCTGTGCCCTTTCATCCAGAGTGTTATCCGAGAGAGGGTGGACCCACGCAGGGCTGGCAGGTGAGCGGGGCACCCGCTGGGCAGAGGCGAAGCGCTGGCATCCTTGTCTCCGGGCAGCAGCTGCTCGCCAGCAAGCGGTTGGTTGGCAACGCATCACTACCACAGAACCCGCAAAGTTTTCCCCAAATGCTGGCTGTTGGAACTCCCAGACTGCCTTGCTGTGGTCCTGACAGCCCTCAGGGGCCAAGGAGCTGACTGAAGAACGTGGGGGTGGAGAGCGCAACTCTGTTGGGACTGCGGTGTAAATAAATAGCCCAAATTTGCCCAGCTCAATGGTTCCGAGAGGAACCATGGATCCAGCTGAGAGTGTCCTGAGGCTTGAAATGCTCCTGGGGGCTTGAAATGCCTCTGCAGGGCTGAGGTCTGACTCTCCAAGTGAGGATGGGTAGGGAGGGGCAGCCGGTGGAGGAGGTATGCCCATCAGACCTGCAAGGCCACTTTGTGCGCAGGTGTGCACCGCCAAGAGCATGGTGACAAAGCAGAGGGAAGCAGAGGCCTGGAGGGAGCAGACAAGTCCTCCACGCCTGCGCCCTTGGATATGGGCAGCTAAGCCCTCCTGCAAAGGCAACCCAATACGGGCCCGTTTTCAGTGTTTGTTCTCACAAGGGTCACAGCACCTTGCTGAGACTGTAAGTGAAGCCCCAGCTTTCCCCAGCTACTAGTCCGTCCTCCCCCACCCCCTACAACTAGAAGCCTTACTGAATGCCAGTGGCTGGGGAGGCACCCAAAATCCACACTCAGGGCGCCAGGGCAGCCCTGGATCCTAGGACAGACCTCCTAATAAAAGGATTTGGAAGGCTGTCACATTCAAAAGGGTTATTTACTGCCTGCACAATGTCTGCAAAAAAAAAAAAACAAGGATCACAGAGATCTCCAGCCAGCAGTTAAGTTTGATTTGGAACCAAGGCTTGTTTTCAGCCTCAAAGTAACAACCCAGAGAGAGCAGAGGCAGCGGGCTCTGGTGAACTGGGAATGCACAAGTGGGATTTCATCCAAAGAGCACAACTCCCAGCGGCCAGGTTCCAGGGCTACCAACTACTCACAGCCTCTAATGTCCCACAGAAAGAACAGGAAAGAAAAGAGCTCACTGCTGAGTGTCAGCACAAAACATCCTGCAATTTCTATTCTCCGCCCCAGTGGTTCTCAAAGTGGGGCCTGCAGTCTGCTGTGGGGGGGTGGGGGGGGGGGGTGGAGGGGGTGGAGGAATGACTGCAAGGTCAAGACTGTTTTCAACATCACACTATGATCTGGTGTGTTTATCTCGCCCACCACCATCTCGACAAATATTAGGCAAAAAAAGGTTTCGTGTAAAGCTGCAAGTCCAGTGACACCAAACTGTCCTGGAAGTCACGGTATTATTCATTGTCAAGGTGTCACAAGAAGGCCAGATATGCCCAAGAATGCCCCTGAGGAAGCACTGAGAGTGTTACTCCCAGTAAATCTCAACTCCGGAGTATCTATCTCCTTGGCGTTCTATGGAGAGGCCATGTGTTTCTGTGCACACTGAAGTACTGGGATTGTCTCAAGAAAAACACTGGGTGACTGAGCTGCAGCAAAAAACAGCTGTTTTTTTCCCCTTGAAACAGCACCTTTACTTGGAAGAATGACTTCCAATACTCTGTGGTTACTAAGCTGGAGTATTTGGCAGATTCGCTCTTGAAATGCATGGAGTGGGGCCTTATCGGTGTTCACTGTCAGTGTAAAACAAAGCTTTCAAGCAAAAATTACAAGTTTGTAAAAGAGTTACCTGCCACCTGCGCTTGATGGCTTCTGAATAACTAAAATTATTTTCTTGATAGGTTGATGAAGGTAACAACTGTGTCTCTGTGATAGACTAACATGAAAAACCTATGGGCTGTGCCACTCAGTCCTGTCCGTGACATTGACTCAGGACAAGCTTCAGTCATGGACTTGGTTTGCCTTTGTTTGCTTTATGGTGAGATGAGTCAACATTTAGAAGCTCTGTACAATTTAACCGATATTTTTCAAGTGACCAGTGCTTGATGTTACTAAGGTATGCAAAGGTCAAAAGATTCATTAAAAATGCAAGATGGATGTTAATGAAACAAAGGTTCATTGATATGGCTTCGCTCCACGTTACAACTGGCCTTTATGAAATTACCACTGACCATGTTTGAGCACTGTATCAAAGAAGAGTATTCACCATTATCTGAAAGGACTATAAAACACTCGCTTCTCTTAATCTATGCATGTGCAGCCAAATTTTCACATACTTAACCCAAAGGGGAAAAATATTCAATCAAAAGAGAAAAAAGTCATTACAGACATTAAAAAACACATTTAAGAATTCAGTGGTCTTCCAGGAAGGCAAACATTTAAGAACTTTTGCAAAAATATAGAAACACTTCTTTCCATTAAATTCTTTCATTTTACAACATATTTTTCTCCCCCAAAATGATGTTAAGAGTAATGATCATTTAAAAATGACATCTTAGTGGTGCTGGGCCTCCTACTCCCACCACCAGAGAGCAGTGATGCCAAAAAATAATGACATCTTAAAAATTAATGTTTTTATTAACTATGGTCAATGTTGGTACACAGTCTAGAGAAACAAAATTGTCCAAAAATTGTTTTGTTTTGTTTTGTTTTGGGGGGGGCATCACTGCCCTCTTGTGGTCGTGGGAGTTACCCAACCTTGCTCTTGGAGAGCTGCTGGATTTCAACCCCCAACCCAGTGGGCTGCAGTCCCGCACTCAACCACTATGCCACCGGGGCTCAGCCCCCAAAATTCTTAAATTGGCAAGACCTTGCAACCAATAACTTTGAGAAGAATTTCTGGTCCATCTTAATAGCCCTGTCAGCTCCATGAAGGAATTATTATTATCCTTATTTTCTAGATGTGAAGTAAGTCGACCCAGCAGATAAGCACTCTGAGAACCCAAAAGCATCAGTTCCAATGCAGCAGTCACTCGCTGAAAAGGCCCGATGACTTGATCTCGGACTTGGAAACCCGAACAAACTCAAACCCATTGCCATCAGAGTTGAATCTGACTCATCTTCACCCCACAGTGCAGGGTAGAATAGCCCCGGGCTGTAACTTTTTTTTTTTTTTAACTTTCTTAAATCACTTTATTGGGGGCTCATTCGACTCATCATAATCCATCCCTCCAGCATGTCAAGCACATTTGTACATGTGTTGCTATCATCATTGAGACTGTAACTGCTAACGGGAGTAAAAGGTCCCATCTTTCTCCAACAGAGTGGCTCAAGGCTTCAAACTGTTGACCTTCAGGTTGGCAGCCCAACTTATAACTCCTCTTGGAAACTCTTAGTGGGAGCTATTCTTCTGAATCCACTGGATGGCTCACATTGCAGGGGTGAAATGGAGCCCGTAAGCGTTGTAACTGGCTAACATGCTCAACTGAAAGGTTGGAGATTCGAGTCCACGAGAGGCATCTTGGAAGAAGGCTTGCTGATTCACTTCTGAGAATCAGCCAGTGGGGGTAAAAAAAGTTTTACTCTGACACACAGGAACCCTGGTGGTGTAGGTGCAAAGTGTTGTCAGCAGTTCAAAACCACTAGCCACTCCTCTTGAGAAACAAAGGACTTCCTACTCCTATAATGGGTTACCTTGGAAACTCACAGGGGCAGTTCTACCCCATGCTGTAGAGTGAGCATGAGTTGACATCATCTCAACCAATGTCAGTGAGTCTGGTTTGAGTTTTTAAGGGGCCATTGAGAATGCGTCCTACTCCTGCAAAGAGTTAGATGGTTGGAAACCCAAAGGGGCAGTTCTGCCTGGTCCTATGGGATCACGGAGTCAGAATCCACTCAAGTGGCCACTGCGTTGGAACTGCTGCCTTTGGGTTCCCAGAGTGCTTACCTGCTGGGCTGACTTACTTCACATCTAGAAAATAAGGATAATAATAATTTCTTCGTGGAGCTGGGAGGGCTATTAAGGTGGATCAGCAATTCTTCTCAAAGTTGTTGGTCCCAGGGCCTCGCCAATTTTAAAAATTGAAAATTTTGGTTTTGGGTTTTTTTTTTTGGGGGGGGGTCATCACTGCCCTCTGGTGGTTGTGGGAGCTACCTAGCACTGCTCCTGAGAGCCGCTGCTGGATTTGAACCGCCAAGCCCGCGGGCCGCAGTCCCACACTCAACTACTTACGCCACTGGGCTTAGCCCAAAATTGAGAATTTTGAATTATTTTGTTTACCTGGACTGTGTACCAACATTGACCATAGTTTAGTAAAAACATTAATTTTTAAGATGTCATGTTGAAGTGACCATTATGCTTAACATGGCGCATGAGGCTGACCTGAATCGTAATTGACTCCACAGCAACTGGTAACTTAATGATGAGATGACTAGCCCGAGGAGGTCACAGGGCAAATATGTAGAACACAAAGAAGTGTGTATGTTCTATTTTTTCACGCCATCTTTCCTTGAGTACCATGAAAATCTGTCCACAAGATGTTACATGAGTCCACACTATGTAATAAAATAAAAACTCACTGCTAGTCAGTAGACCTCAACTTGGAGCAGCCCTACAGGACCGGGCAGGGCTGCCCCGTGCATTTCAGAGACTTCAATTCTTTATGGGAAATAGAAAGCCTCCTCTTTCTCTCAAGGAGTGGCTGGTCGGTTTGAGTTGCCGAGCTCGGGGTTAGACAATCAACACATAACCACCACGACCCCAGGGCTCCTTGCCTGGTGGCTAAGTTAGTAGTCAGGATTGAAAACAAGCAGCACATTCTCTCCTCAACCCCACAGGCCTCCAGCTCCGGCAGCATCCAGTTGATATCATTTTGCTTCAAAGACACAAAGGAAGGAGGCCTTTTTTCAAAAGGGGATTGGGAGCATCCTCACTCACGTCCGACTGCCCCAGAGGTCTGATTTCACTCGAGCAAAGCAGTTCTCTCCCCGTCATTCCGAGCACTAAGCTGAGGGCCTCTTGGCCAACGATGGGAAAGCTGGCGATGCTGGTCCTTGGGGCACAGGGCCTGGACCCCGCCCGCTCTCACTAGCAACTGAAAAGCCGTCCCTGGCACTGACACAGAACTCACTGTCCACTCCGCGAGCCAACTGCTTGGATCTACATGAATTTCCTCCACATAAATCCCTCCTCCGACCTGGCTCCTTCACAGGGGACAGTGGCAAAGGCAAAACACTCGGGGAAAGTGAATGACCTAAGAAGCGGCTTTGATAAACTTTGGTTGGAGTGATTCCAGCTGGTGGACTAGAACTCCCACTCAAACTACTGAGCTGCTGTGTGTGCATACGTGGGTGAGAGAGAGAGAGAGAGAGAGAGAGAGAGAGAGAGAGAGATCTCCCCTGGAAATGTTGGACTAGTGTAGACTGAGAAGTTTGGGTTTACAGTGGGTTACTTTTCTTGCCTCCTGATCTTGGGCCAGTCAGTAATTCTTTGTAGAGCCCAGTTTTCTCAACTATAAGGTACAGTTCCTAACTCACAGGTCTGCTCTGAAAGGGCACAATGTAAGTAACAGGCTTCACGCGTTACTTGAGGTGCAGAAAATGTCCTCAGTAAGGGTCAGCGACTTCTAAAGCCAAATGGCCCCAAACCCATGGCCATCAAGTGAATTCTAACTCACCTGACCCTCTCGGGACAGAGTGCTGTCCTGACAAATGCACCACAGGGTTCCAAGGGCTGTCTGTCTGTCTGTCCAGAAGCAGACAGCCTCATCTTTCTCCCGGGCAGTGGCTGCTGGGTTTTAACCTCTGCTGACCTTTCAGTTAGAAGCAGGGCACTTTAACCACTGCGACACCAGGGCTCTGTTTAAGTGTGACTATTACCCTTTTAATGAGCCCTTGCTCTCCCTCCTTTTTAAAAAAAAGTCAACTCCTGAAATATCTTCAATAAGATAGTCACTCCAACTCGTATTTAGAGAATTGTGTCTCTAAAGGCTTTGTCTTATGGACAAATAAGACCCTGCATGAATGGAAGGGCTCTTTGAATTTAAGAAGCGGTCCCATCCACAAAGGAAGCAGAGAAGCGTTATAGGAAAATGCAAGTGTTTGATTATCAGTGACTAGAACAGAACTTAGGATACATGCTTCTGTCATTTTCTACTGAATAAGACACACGCCATGATTAATTTCCTTGCTTTTAAAATCTAGAAAGCCATGAAGATCAACAAGTTAGAGATGTAATTAACAACTCCTGCTAGTGAACGCGTTTCCCCAGGTACTGTTGGTCTAGATAAAAAGGAATTTGATCTTGTAAGCTCCCTACTTTCGGGCAACTGAAATGAATGCTTAGTGGATTTCACCATGAAAGAGAACGTTACAGGCATGGTTTGCAATAACAATTACTTTTAACTAACGGTGACAGAAGAAGTGACAAGTATGCTCTGTTGAACAGAGGCAGCCCCAGCCAAATGAAAAAGAGAAAAAGGGGGATAAAAAAAAGCCCAGCAGCTCAATATCACTTCACCGTGGGTTGAAACAAGACAATCAGAAACAAAGTTAGCCTCCCACCCAGGAGGGTGGTTACACTAGCAAGGTCTCCGATCTTGTTGGAGAGAATTAAAATTGGAGGAATTGTGGCAGAACCCTATTATAACCCTGGTCAGGGATAATACTATAGGGTTTTTGTGTAACAGTGAAAGATGCTACACATCACTTTAATCCACAATGTAACAGTGGCACAGGAGCCACATGCAGCAGGGAGCTTCTTACCGGAGCTTTGCTGAACCTTCGCCTTAGCACCGGCTTTGTTCTGAGGCTTGTTAAAAGTTAGAGACGGGGTCCACCAAGGGAGGTGGGAAATATTTAGGGCAGCAACTAATAGGTTTTCCCAACTCTCCGAACTGGAGCCATGATTCACAAGGAGGAAGCAGAGCTCGGTGGTCAGGGCAATGGCTGGCCTTGTTAAAATGGGAGCACTAATTCAGAGTTTGCTTTAACAAAGACTCTGGATGGGATGAAATTTGTGTATTACCCCTACATCAAATCTATAAAAATCTCTTGAGTAAGGCCTACCCAGAGGACGTATGGATCTACTTTGAAAACATGTAGGGCTTTCCTCGGAAGACATGTGATATCTTACATTTTGTGCAAGAAAAGAACATTTCTTGCTACTTCCTTCCTTCCTCATACTATTTCTCCAGTATCTTCTGAGGCACCATGGTGGCATAGTGGGGTACACATAGTGCTGCTAACTGCAAGGTCAGCAGTTCAAAACCACCAGCCACTCTAGGGGAGAAAGACAAGGCTTTGTACTCCCATAAAGAGGTACAGTCTTAGAACCCCACAGGGGCAGTTCTACCCTGTCCGACAGGCTCACTCAGTCAGAACTCACTCAAAGGCAGTGAGGTGTGTGTGTGTGTATATTTGGGGGGTGGGGGGTTGTTTTCTGCTTTTTTTCCTCTCCCCCCTGAAATCTTGCTTAAAGGAAAGTATATATATTTTTACTTTAAAAAATACCATTTTATTTACACTCATGTATAAAAAAAGGCTGTATTATCATGTTTACAAAGATACCAAAGTATGAAGGAGTTTGATAACGAATCACATCTAAATTTCATAAAGAACACACCACTATAACACTGATTATGTATTGATAGCAGGGTGGGGATGGGGGTTTCAGTTGCTCTAATTTGAATTTTAGGAAAGTTTATCTTTTAACTTGCTTACAGGAAAATATGAAGGGATGGCACTCTTTGACACCTTCAGCTTTATTTTCCCACAGTCCGATCATTTTCTTATCTTTGTGCTGCCACAGCGAGCACAGTCTGATCATTTTCTAGGAGAAACAGCATCGATCATTGTTGAAGTCCCACTTGTGAGCTTTAGCTTATCATGCTGTCTGAGCAGATTTCACGGGATACTTTCCTCTCAATCCTTGTTCATTCCTTTTCCACATCTGAATGAACATCGCTTTCATGCTCCAAAGCTTTGTCCGTGTGGCAGTGAAGCAATACCTGTCCATCCACCAAGCCATGTGACTGTTGCTCCGAAAGGGTTACCTTCTAGGTGCAAGGACTGTGTGGGAAGAACACAGCAGGTGCAGGAAGATGCCATTACCCTCCTTTCATTCTGTTTTCTCACGAACACTTGACGCCTCTTGGCGTGGTGTGGACAATGAGCTGGGGCAATCAACCCTACCCAACAGATAGGACTCAGCAATCAGGGCCCAGCTGGCACTGAACTGAGGACAACCACTCTGGGATAGGAGGCAGTCTAAAAGTTCTCTTCCAGGGTAGACCATCAAGTCAAGTCCAACACACAGCGACCGGACAGAACAGAGCAGACCTGCTCCCTAAGGTTGCTGAGGCAGCCTCGTCTGTCTCCCATGGATCAGATGGGGGGTTTGAACCAAGGACTTCAGAGTCCAAAGCCCACTCCATAGTGGCACCAAGGCTCCTTCCCTTTGAAGCTAAGGAGATGAGCATGCAGACAGAAGTAGTGGAGATTACAAATGGCAGAATGACACTGAGCCCTAGTGGGTTCCTGAGAAGACCACCCCCATTGAGCACTGTTGACTCAATGAATGGTGCAAAGGGTTAAGCACTACCAGGCGGACTGAAAGACTGGCGGTTTGAAATCACCCAGAAGCAGGACCTGCAAGCTGCTTGTGAAAGGTCACAGCCCCAGACACTCTGTGGAGCATGGATGGGGTTGTCAAGTGATGAAGTTCGGAGATTACATTTAAAAAGTAGTGAAGAAGAGTCTGGCTGAGGGCGAGGGGCACACACAGCACAGGCGACTTGATCAGTCCCGGCTTTGTCCTGAAGGGGACAGGGAGTCCACAAAGGGTGCTGCGAGGGGATGTGAGGATTCATTTCAAAGAACGAAAACGGTGAGAGAGGTGAGGAGGCCTGTCCCAAGACCGTGAATACAGTCGTTTCGAGAGTGTGGAGTTAGCCATCACTTACAGAGTTAAGAGAATGCTAGTTCCCACGGTCAGCGTTGGGGTGACAGAGATGAACCCTCGCCAACGCTTGCCCTCAAGGAGCAGGGTGGATGTACACATTGCTATTAGGGCAAAGACGAAAGGAAGGTAAGCGTTGGAAGGCATCATGGCCGACTTTTAGAGCCATTGAATAGGTGTGAGTCAGGCAGAAGAAACACAATAGGGACACACAGCGGGGTCTCTGTCTGTCTGTGTCTGTCGGTCGGTGCTGTTGAAGTGGCTAGGTGCCGTGGAGTCATTCCGGTTTGCAGAGACCCTCTGTGCACAACAGAATGAAGCACGAGGGTGCCCGCCTCACCACCAGTGTTGCTGTGTTTGAGGCCATTGTTATAGTCGATGTGTCAATCCCACTTATCAAGTGTCTTCCTCTTTTCCGCCGCCCCATTTAGACAGGCATTGACATCTATCACTCTATACCAGGAATCTGGGACCCTCAAAGGAAACTAAACACTGCCATGAGGCATCCCTGCCTTACAATGGAGTTTAAGTGGGAGGTGGGAGGGGCAGGGGAGGAGGGAGGAGGGGCTTTGCTCCTGGGTCTCAGTCAATATTGAAACACCCTTTTGGGGAATACATTAAATACGAGGCAAACTATGTCGATTGCTTCTAAATCCTTGCTGTATTGTGAACCTGAAAGCCTTAAAGTTGGGAAAAACCTGCAAGGTTTTTCTCCAGGAAGTGAGTTATTCACGCAGGTGTGGGGGCAGGGTGCATTTCATTGACGTCCAAAGCATCGACCCATCGCTGCTGCTTAGGCATTAATAACATGCACGGCTACTCTTATCCCATGATACCGAAGCGTGATTTGACAGGAGAAGATGAGACTGTGTTGCTCCCCTAATGACTACAGCCTGGGAAACCCACAGGGCGTGGGTGGGCAGTTCTCCTTTTTGCTATAGTGAAGTGAGTCAGAACTGACTCAATGGCAGTTGTGGGGTGGGTTAAATATTATTTCACAAAGCTTTCTTCCTGCGCATAGGACGTGGAGCAATGTTTTGTTGTTTATATTTTCTTGCTGGCAGAATTTTCCACGAGATACGTGGACTCCTGGTTTTAAACTGAGCAAAAGAAAAGCATAGAAGGGCTGAGCCCCGGTGGCATAAGTGGTTGAGTGCGGGACTGCGGCCCGCGGGCTTGGCAGTTCAAATCCAGTGGCGGCTCTCAGAAGCAGCACTGGGTAGCGCCCACGACCACCAGGGGCAGTGATGCCCACAAAAAAAAAAGAAAAGAAAAGCATAGAAACTACCCCCAAACATAGCTGCTTTCAACATAGCATCTTAGTACCACTTTTACAAAGTCAGAGGAACTCAGAGAAAAATAATTGAAATCTACTAGGATATTCTGTGCTTAAGCAGGGGTGGCTGTTCCCCCTGGGTCACTAGAACTCTTGAGCCCACTAAGTGCAAGCTCCACAGGATCCCTGTGGGTCCAGGTGAGGCATTCAGCTGCTAACCCGAGAGTGGGTCCTTGGAGCCCACCTCCAGCTCTCCAGAAGACTTGGCCATCTGCCTGCAGGAACATGGCAGCCTGGAAAACTCCAGGGCGCAGCAATTCTGCTCCATCACGAGAGGTCCCCAAGATGCTCACAATCAACTCCACGAGTCTGGACTCACTTAAATATATGTGCATACACACACGCATCTTTCTATGTTAAAACATTTACTACTTATCACTAAGTGCGTCTTACTGTATGAAGTGGATTTTGGTCTCCGGGATGCATCCTGCTGGCACCCACACCTCTGCACATCTTAGTGCACAGCTGATACAAACAAGATACCAGTGTAACCACGACCAGAGTGGATTTTGGTCTCCGGGCACTGCAAACTCGCTAAGTCTCGGATCCACATCTTCCTCCAAAGCACAGGTTCCCAGATTTATTTTGCCAACTATCCCCTTAAAAAAAAAAAATCCCGGGCTGAGCTCCTATGGATTAAGTGGTTGAGTGCGGAACTGCAGTCCACAGGCTTGGCGGTTCAAATCCAGCGGCGGCTGGGTAGCACCCATGACCACCAGAGGCAGTGATGCCCACACACACACACAAACCACCCCCCCCCACCGCCTCCTGTCAGTAAAAACAAACAAACAAAATTTGTACCATAGCCAATAATCCAGGATAAAGTGTAGCCACTGGATTGTACAATCCTATGGGATAGGGCAGACCTGCCCTTGTGAGTTTCCAAAACTGGAACTCTGTATGAGTAGAAACCTCATCTTTCTCCCACGAAGCAGCTGGAGGTGTGAGCTGCTGACCTGGTGCTTCCGAGCCCGAGAGTAAACCACTCCACACCCAGAGCTGCATCAGAAAGGGCTGGCGGGCAGCAAATCTGGGATTCTTTATCTGCTTTTGCCAGGGTTCCAGGAGGCAGTGTCACCCATTCTGGGGCACACTGCTTACAAAGCGAGCTGGTGCACTTCAATACTGTACTCGTGCTGTTTCTACTTCGTCATCGGAAACCTTCCAGCACACGTAAAGACTCATGAGGTTTTGTGCTAATAAGTTGTCACAAGGAACCCCACACTATTTTTAAATTCCTGACGGAAGGAGAATCTGAGAGTCACAGCTGGATTCTGGGCCAACACATGGGCAGGAAAGATAAGTTGCTTCCTGAACCTTCAAGACTTTTTTTCTTGGTATTATCTTCCTGCCAACCAGCATATTTCTGTCCTTCAGTGAAGTCTTGAAGAGATCTGATTTCCTTCTGTTCTATTGTGCCGGTGTGACCGCCTTTGTAATGGAAAAGAAGGCCCACGAGGGTGGCAGGGGCGGAGTCAGCAGAAGTTACACAAAGCGAGGTGTGTGGCTGAGTGCTGGTGCTAATGAGGCCAAGGTCACCAGTTCAACCCCGGAAAAGGCAGTTACTGCAGTCAGTTCCCTTGACAGAGGAGAAGTGCACCCTGAATGACTGCAGACTTTCTGGAAAAAGCTAAAGATGTAAGGACAGGGGATTTGGGGGACTCCAACAGCTGACAGTGAAAACCCCTTGACAGGGAAAGGGGCCTTTTTCACATACTTGCCTGGGTCCCTGGCACCTGCCCACCATCAGGAGGAAGCCTGTCCTGGCTCCTGCTGCAGAAAATCGTCAGCTGCAGGAGTTCAAGGCTAGGCTTTCTCTACTTCCTCGGTGGTGAGCAGGCCTTAAGAGAGGCTGATCTCTAGGTGTGAGGAGCAGGAGACGGGGGTGGAGGAACAGGAATAGGAACTGGAGGAGGAAGGCTGGAACATCAACTCGGCCTCACCCACAATGGAGGAGAGCAATCCTTGTGCGGAGAGGAGAGGTTGGACCACTTCCACTCAGCATCTGACCTTAGAGCTGCAGGTGCATGCGAAGAAACAATTGTGGTTATTGTCAACTCCCAGAGCAAAAAGGGTGTTTGAGAAAGTGAAGAGCATCGGATTGGAAATATTTCATGTTTTTTACAGCTAAAAGACATCAAGTTGGGCTGAGCCTCGGTGGAGTAGTGGTTGAGTGTGGGACTGCAGCCCACTGGCTTGGCGGTTCAAATCCAGCAGCAGCTCTCCAGGAGCAAGGCTGGGCCTCCCACTCCCACCAGAGGGCAGTGATGCCAAAAAAAAAAAAAAGAGAGAGAGAGAGAGAGAGAGAGAGACATCAAGTCAAAGACTATGCATACAGGAAATGTCTTAGTCAAGTCTCTCGTTATTTCAAATTCTAAAGCAGGGGTCCTCAAACTATGGCCTGTGGGCCAGAAGTGGCAGGCAGAGGACATTTATCTTGCCTGCCGAGGTTTTTTTGCCGCCGCTGGCTGTACTGCTTAGCAGTAGACTCATCCCAGGCCCACAGTGAATTTGTTCAGAGTTTTTCTTTGTTTTTTTTTTTTAACTATAGTCCAGCCCTCCAATGGTCTGGGGGACAGTGAACTGGCCCTGTTTAAAAAGTTTGAGGACCCCTATAAAAGCAGACAGCCTTCGTTTCTCATGTCTCACCCATTTCTCAGGGTTCCTGAAAACCAGGTGGTTGCCAAACTATCGCACTGCGTCTTGGGTCCTTGCAAAGCAATCTCAGAATTGGTAAGTATTTTTGAAGAACCATCAGTGGCCTCGCCGGCCTGTGACAGCAGGACAGGAGTAAGGAAGACGGAGGAAGAGCTGACATGTTTGAGGTATGGAGAGTGCCAAGAAGACCAAACTGACCACGGACTGCCAGAAGAATGAAAGGATACTGTGTACAGCCAGAGAGTTCCTTCCAGGTGAGGACAGAGACCAAGTCCCCTTACTTTGCACATGTGGGGAGGGGGAGCCAGGCCCTGGAAATGGCCAGGCCCTGGAAAATCGTGCTTGGTAGAGAGAGGGTCAGTGAAAGAGGAAGACCCTCAATGACCTGATACAGTGGCTACCACCACAGGCTCAAGCAGAACCACTGTGAGGCTACAAGGCGACCAGGCAGTGTTTCATCCTGCTACAAACAGAGGACTGCTATGAGCCACTGCTGACTCGCAAGTCAAGACAAGCTGAGAAATTGTGCACCCTCTTCTCCTACACACGATCTACCACCCGAGGAGCACAAGTGTGGCTGCACCAAATGTTCTGTGTCCAAACCCGATCAGTTTAACGTGTGCACAGAGCCATGTTCCTTAAAACAGCTATGTTCAAGAAAAGGAGGGAAGTTGCACACTCCTACTCTCTCGGTGGGCACGAAAAATGAACTTGTCACATAGGAATATAAGGTCTCAGATGACAAACTCTGGGTTCATACTGGCATGTTTGAAAACAATCTACATCCACATGAGGTTCAAAGCCTTCTGTGCTTTTTATGTTGTATTATGTACTAATTGGTATAAAACAAGGATATGAATTTGCATGTAATATGTGTAAATTCCAAAACATCATAATAAAGCCAACTTCTCACAACTATCAAATGTAGATCAAAAGAAGCAGAATATCGGCTGAGCCCCAGTGGCGTAGTGGTTGAGTGCGGGACTGCGGCCCACTGGCTTGGCGGTTCAAATCCAGCAGTGGCTCTCCAGGAGCAAGGCTGGGAGGCTCCCACAACCACAACCACCAGAGGGCAGCGATACCAAAAAAAAAAAAAAAGCAGGCTATCTTTAAAACTTTTAGAAACAATGCATCCATTTTTGACATTTTTTGGGGGACAGCTGGTGGGCAAGGAAGTGATAAAAACTGCATTCACTTAAGTTCCTGGTCCCCAATTACTATATGTGTTTTAAAAAATGTGCTGCAAATCCTAACCCACACAAGGGAATCTTCATAAGCTGGGACTGATTAATTGGAAGGTCAGGTTTTATGTATAAAGGAGCCCTGGTGGTATAATGGTTATGGGTTGGGCTGCGGTCCATAAGCTCAACAGTTCAAAACCATCAGCCGCTCCTTGGGAGAAAGATGAGGTTTTCTACCTCTGATAATAGTAACAGTCTCAGGAACCCACAAGGGCAGTACTAGCATGTCCTATTGGGTTAACTGTTGGTTGGCATTGACTTAATGGCAGTGGGTGTACGAACACATACACAGGGGAGCTCTGCTGGCATAATAAGAGGCATCTATATTGAGAAATTTGAATCAGGTCGCCGCTTGTCTGATTTAACATCTGAATACAACATGGCTAAGTTGGCAGTATCAACATTTCAGAGGGGAAAAAATGCAGGGTGGCTGATGCAGTGACATCATTAACCACAAAACAAAGAACCCAGGCCATGGAAGAGTTGAAAGCTTGCTGTTAATTTGGATTTATCAGAAACAACTCTTTGGCAATCATGTACCTGAGTGGTTATGTGCATGACACTAAATGTCTCCATACTGAATTTATAAGAGTAATTTTGGGGCCTCAGAACCAATTATTTTATTTTTTTTATTATTTCTTATGGGGGAAAATAGGCTCAGTTCTCAAACTTTTCCGTGTTTGAACACAAATGTGGAACAAGTTGAGTCCAATAACTGAGGTATTACTATGTACTTGTATAAGCAAGGTCCACAGTTCTATACCACCAACTACTCCAAAGGAGAAAAAGGAAACTTTCTACTCCTTCAAAGAATTAGTGTCACAAATCCTCAGGGAACATTCTACTTAGCATCAACAGGATGCCAGTGAATTTGCTTTGGGTTTTGTACATGGTTATGGATGTAATTCCAAGTGGGATTAAGTTTTGTGTTATGTTGATGAGGCCACCTCAGTGTAGGGTGTCTCAGACCTAACCACTTTTGTGATGTAGAAAGAGGAGATGTGGTACTGAAGCAAGCACAAATGGAGAAGTTCAGGAGTCACCAGGACAGAACTGTGGGGGAAGAGAAGAGACAAACTTTTCCTCTAGGGCTGAGAGACAGGGCTCCTGCCCTCTCCTAAAGGACCCGATTGTGATTTCTAGCCTCCTAAACTGTCAGAGTTGAGCTGCTAATCACAAGGTCAGCAGTTTGAAACCATCAGCCACTGCACGGGAGAACAAGGAGGCTTCCTGCTCCTGTGAAGATCTGCTCTCTGGGCAACCCACGGGGGCAGTTCGACCCTGTCCTTCAGGGCTGCTTGGAGTCCGAAGGGACACAATGGCAGCTGCTTTTTAAACAGAGAGCAAATGAAGTCCTTTAGCGTCACCTGCTTTGGGCATTTCTGTTACTGCAGCACTAGCAAACATGATGTCGGGATGACCCAAACAGTAGTCTTAGGCCAGGAAGGGGTACCGAAGATGGTACCTTCAGCAGGATGAGCTGGTCACGTGCCTGAAGGGCACAGAAGACCCTCAAGAAATACTGGACAGAAAAAGTAAGCGAAATTCAAGGCAGTGGATTCTGTTCTCCACTTGCTGCAGCTTGCTGCGTGCACCGGGATGCAGCCTTCTGTCCTCTGCACTCGCCCTTGGGACGATCAACTCAGACTGTACATGGAGGAGCTTTATGAGCGGCAAAGAGCCTGTGATTTAAAGCTTTGGCACTTTATATGGACTTTTCAGATTATTATTATTATTTTTGATCGAGAGGATTTTGTGGAATGGCTTTTGGGAAGGTGTTAAAAGGCGGTTTTAACTCACCAGGGCATGAGTTTCACCTCAGGAGATCCTGCCTCTGCTGCCTCGTTCATCTGAAATCATTTCTGTTAGGTTGGCTTGCTATGGCCCTTTTGGGCCTGACCCTCCCCCACCTCCTTGGACCAGACATCTGACTGACAGAGCTCTCCCTAACTTTGCAGCCCACTCATGCAGCCCTTCCTAAGCTTACAGCCAGCTCTGCATTCCGTCAGGACCTGGACATACCTTCAACCTCCAATCCCCTATTCCTTTACCTTAAATGGACACTAACGTCCTGCCCAAGTGCCCCAGGGCTATAAAAGAGCAGCGATTTTGGCTCCTGGTGAGACTCTTGCGGCCCCCAACCCTTCTGACAGCTGGACCTCACCCGAGCTAGTACCTCCCCAATAAAACTTATTTATTGTACTGTAATTTGGCTCTCATTCGTCTCCTGCAGCATTCTATCACTTTACAATTTCCGAATGTGCAGCTCAGTCACTGAACCCCAGAGAAGCTGTGCGAGAGCATCTTGCTCCCATGTAAGAAGAGGGATGGGGTGTGTTACGGCCCAGGCACATCTAAAGTCCCGAAGGAGGGTTCCTCGCCCCAGCTGTCAGGACGGTCCTGAAGCTGTGGGAGCTGAGAGGAGCCACCCTATTCCTGCCAGGTGGAAAAGTCCACGTTCCTCCATGTGTGTTTTCAAAAGCATTTGCTTGCTGATCTCATGATTGGTGAATGATGAAGTATCTAAACACCTATGAGCTGGGCTGCGAAGGGCAAGGCAGCGGTTGGCAGCCACCAGCCTCCTCAGGACAAAGAAGGGGCTTCCTACTCCAGTGAAGAGGACAGTCCCGGACACTTACCTGGTAGTTCTCCCCGGCCCGGTAGGGTTGTTACGAATCAGCATCAACTCCACGGCAAAGAGTCCGGTTTGTGCTTTTAGAGCGTCATGGCCGCGTGGCGTTACATGGACAGCAGATCACAGATTTCTTCTAGTCTCTTGGGGGACACGGGGTGAGGACTGCTGGTTGGCCCTGGACCATCAGGATGAGGGCTCCCCTGGGCAAGAACTCCCAGCATGTGGGTCGCGTCCCAGGACTCCCCTTCTCTCACTGCTACCACCATGAAACCTGGACCCCAAGTCTAAACAGGATCTGATTCAGTGGAGCATTTAGCAGGCAGAGCTCATCAGGGGCAGACGAATGGGAAACTCAACGGATGCTGACAGTCTACTCAGAACCCTTGTACGGCAGAGGGTTACATGTTGGGCTGAGAGCTGCAAGGTCAGTAGTTTGATTCCTTAGTCCCCTCCACTGGAGAAAGAGGAGGCTTTCGAGGCCTGGAAACCAGAGATTCTCAATCTGCGGGTCATAACCCCTCTGGGGGTCAAACAACCCTAGTTGCCTAAAACCATTGGAAAACACTTATTTTCGATGGCCTTAGGAACTGAGACACCGCCCCTATACCTGTTTCCAGGTGGGACTCCCACCTGCAGCTATGTCCACATAAGAATACCCAGCGTGAAGACTCTTACCCATGCTATACCATGCTTCAAGACAAAATTTCACTTATTTGTCATTAGAAATAAACATTTCACAATATACAATTACATACTGTTTTTGTGATGCATCACTATGCTTTGATGATCAATTTGGTTTTTTTATTTGTTTATTTTCATTTTTTTTTGGTGGGGGGCATCACTGCCCTCTGGTGAATGATCAGTTGGTAACAATGAAAATACATCTTGCCTATCAGAAACTTACATGGTGACTCTTAACAGGAGCAAATGAGTTATAAAGTGGCAACGAAAATAACGTTATGGTTGGGGTCACCACAACATGGGGAACTGTATGAAAGGGTCGCAGCATGAGGAAGGCTGAGAACCGCTGCCGTAAACAGTTACAGCTTCTGAACCCCACCAGGGGAGTTCTATCCTGTCCTGCAGGAGTGCTAGGAGTTGTCATGACTCAACAG
>PVJH01021299.1:0-38911 GCA_004026705.1 Nesogale talazaci
GGTTCAGGCATGGGGGTGGAGCAGGTAAAGGGGAGGTGGTGTCAAGGTGTTCAAGAGGCGAGGGAAGGTTTTCAAACTGTAGTATCTATGGTACAACAGTACTAGAACGTACTGAACTTTGCAATGATATAACTGTATTAGGACCCAATAAAAAAGGTTTGGTTGGAATACAAAGAAAGAAATTAAGAAAAATCAGAGTGAGAGGACATAGCCATTTGGCATGGCCCTCCATCCAGTCTTTTCTTGTTAGGAGTTCTGGAGACTATACCTTCTAGAGTCCTATAAAATAAATTAATGCACTACACCTACAAGTATAGATGGAGGTGACATATCTCGCAGCAACCCTTCATCTACCAGGAGATGCCAGCACCACCTCACCCCTCCTTCCCAGTGGAGACCACCATGTACATCTACAGCCATTGAAACATGGTTCCTGGTTGAGAACCACTGATTCCCATTATGTCAAAGATAGGAAGGATTTTTTTTTCCTTTATGGTCTAAAGGAAGTAATTTTCAGTCTTTCTGTTTGTATTTTTCCATGAAATATCTTCTTGCTTACTATGAAAATAGTTTTGTTTTGTTTTGGTGGTGTTCACCTGGGGAGCCCCTGTTCTGTGAATAGAGAGCTTTGGGTGGGTGGGCATGCTCTGAGCATGGTAGGATGTTTGACGGCATCATCAGTCCAAACTTACTAGACTCCAGCACCTTCTTTCTCTCTCTTCTCACCACTACTCCACTGTGACAGGCCTAATTATCTCCAGATATTATCAAGTGCCCCCTTGGCACAAAACTTATCCCTAGCTGAGGACTCTTGCTGTATTTCTACTTAGATTGCCACATGCCATGGCTCTTGTGTTCACTTCTTTTTTAGAAAAAAAATGCAGATATTGTTAGTCCAGGTAGACTAGAGGAGCAAATTCATAGACATGCATATGGATATAAGGGAATGGTTTATATACAAGAGAAATTGAACATTGAGAAAGCATCCCAACCCAGTCAAGGTCAAAGTCATAAGTCCAATATTAGCTCATATGTCCGATACCAATCTATAAAGTCTCTTTCCGACTCATGGAGTCACAGGACATCAGGTGCAGAATCCTGGCACTGGCAGGGGTCTCCCCATGGCTCCTCACTTCTAGGGCTCAGGATCCATGAACTGTATCCAGTTGTCGTAAAAGAAACTCATCACTGGCAGGGATCTCCACATGGTTTCTCCAGCTTCAGAGGTTTGATTCCATCAAGGTAAGGCCGTGTGACTTCTCCTCCGGCTCCTTCAGCTCCTGGAACACTGCCATCTTTTTTTCTCTATAGTTTTTTGTCTCTGAGACTAACTCCCAACAACTGGGGAGATAGCTTCTCATCTCGACAAGGGAAATATCATGAGATTTCCCATACATATCAGGAGAAAACCATGCCCACACAGAGGCCTCATTGGCTTCTCAATGGCTGTCTCCAGATTAGCAGGCTAGACTCCACCCCTACATCTCAATCATGAAATTAATATAAGCATATGACTGCCATATAGATTTTTCTTCATGTCTTAATCATAGGCATTCATTGATAAGTTTTGTGACTTGACCTAGATTGAGAAACCTCATTCTCTAGCTCAAATGCTTTCATTACTTAGCATTTTGGTGGCAAGAGGCATTTTGGCAAATAACAAGCCCCCCACCTGGCTAACCAATAAGCATTTCTTTTCACAATCAATAGGAAGAGGCCATTTTAACTTTTGTCACAGGATTATTATAGACTATATTGTATTAGCATAAACTTGTCCTTGTGTCTTTTTCACTAAATCCAACTGTGTGAGTGACTCCAAGACAGGGAACTATTTTGAAAGAAAACAATGTAAAGATTGGAATCAGACACATCTGGGTACAAATATTATTTCCATTCTTATTGACACATCTTCAAAAAATGCAAGCAAGCCATCTCATCAAATCTCTCTGCAAAATGTGGATATGATTTTCTTCTGTATAGAATTCTTATGTTACTCTGAGATGGAGTTAATATGTAGAAAGTCCTCAGAATAGTTTGACCATTAATATGAATTGATATTGATTTTATTAAGTAATATTGTCGCCTATTTAAAGAAACTTTAAAGACAAACTGTAAACCACAAATATCTTGTTCCATAGTGTGTATATATTTCCTTTGATTTCTGGTCACAGCAGAGGAGTTCTGGAGAAAATCTCATTGCAATATCCCTATTTCCCACCCTCACCCCCACCCCCACTATTTGTGGGGATTTCATTTTGCAAATGTGAGCAGGGGCATATGGCTTCTGACACAAGCAAATTATAAATAAAATTAGGAGTTTTGTTTAATTTGCTTAGTATGGCAAACGTGTCATTGGAGTTTTTAGTTTTTCCCAGTAGATAATCTATAACTTCCTTTCACAATAAGTTTCCTTCTGATGTGTTTATGTAGTTTGACCTTTTGAAGGCAAATCGAATTAAATACAAAATACTCTGAAAAGAGCAGTGAAGACTAAAAAGAGACAACCCATGAGTCACAGTAGAAAATTCAAGAAGATACAAAGTGTAACTTTACAGTCATTAAAAAATATGTCTTTCTTAAATTTAGTGAACAAAGATATGACTTTATTTCCATTAGTAAAGTGAGGCCTCATTATAAGTCTGGGGCATGCAAATCTACTTATGATCTCACAAAATTACAGGAGAAGGAATCACCAAATTATCTCATGTCATGATAACATCTGTTGAACTTAAAAATTGAACATTGAGGTTAGTGACAGAGTTTGTTTAAGGGCTTGCTTCCTGGTGGTTTTGGTATTATATTTTTAGGTCATATTTATTAAGTGATATGGAATGGTGGGATATACTATACAATTTAACACTTCTAATGAACTAAGAAAAGGGATGGGGGTTGACAATACTCATTACTTTAGGGGTAACTGTGGCACCAAGCATGGGAGGAGAAAGATTTTGGCCATCTGGGATAACCATAAGGAAAACTAAATTTCCATTCAGTTCAACTGTTTTAGAACAAGAGAAGCACCATCCTCAGAAGCAACAAAGCCCTTATGGAAGAAGCACACTAGCCTGTGTGACCATGAAGTGTTGAAGGGCTCTAGTGTCAAGCATCAAAGAACTAAAATTATATCATTATAAATGGGAGCACAGATTGGTGACCCAAAGCCCATCAATAGGTGAAGCGACATCCTCTTAGAAAGGAGTTTCAGGGAGGAGATGAGCCAGTTAAAATACAGTGTAGTAGCAATGAAATATGCAACTTTCCTCTGGTTCTCAAATGCTTCTTCCCATCCACTATCATGCTCCCAGTTCTAATAGACATATCCAGCTAGAACAGGGGATGTACACTGGAGTTGGAAACATGGGGAATTTAGGATAGATGTTCCCTCAGGACAAGTGGTTGGAGTGGTGATACTGGGACAGTAGAGAGATGGTGAAATAGAAAGGGGGAACCAATTTCAGGGATCTACATATAACCTTCTCTCTGGGGCACGGTCCACAGGGAAGGGAATGAAGGGACACATTGAACAGTGTACGATATGAAAAGGTAATAATTTGTAAATTATTAAGAGTACATGGGGGAGGGGGAGGAGAAAGGGGAATATAGGGAGCTGGTACTGGGGGCCTAAGTGGAGGGAGGATGCTTTGAAAGTGATGATGGCAACAAGTGTGAACATGTGGCCGCATACAATTTATGTATATATGGATCATGAGGGAAAGTGTTTGAGTCCCCAATAAAATGATTAAAAAAGGGAGGGGGAAAGAGGAGCTTAGACCAAGGGCTCAAGTAGAAAATATTTGGAAATTAATGTGGCAACATGTGTACAAATATGCTTGATACAAATGATCTATTGAATGTTATAAGAGCTGTAAGAGCCCCCAATAAAATTATTTTTTAAAAAAGAGAAAAGCACCATCTTCTCCTGCTGAGTATTTTTGAGAAGCTATAGCTGGACACGTGAACCCAAAGCAAACTCACTGCCACCGAGCTTATTGTAAATCTTCGTGACCTTTTCTGCTGGTGGCTTCCAATTGATGAACTACCTCACTTGGTTCCCTGATCCACTCCCTGGTTAATAGCTTCCCTTGAAAACAGGTCCCCTGAGATCTGAGGTTCCCAACCTGGCAGTCGTGACACTTTGGTGTTCAAAAGACCCTTTCACAGGGGTCACCTTATTAGTAACAGGAGCAAAATGACAATTAGGAAGTAGTAACAAAAATAATGTTACGGTTGGTGGTCACCACTACAGGTCGCGGCATTAGAGAAGTTGACAGCCACTGCCTTCAATGGATGCAGCAGGTCTATAAATGAAACCCTCTTTTGAATGACTCACAAAACATTGGAGTAAGGCATGTGTGACTTTATTGAAGAAGTTACCTCTCCAGATGTTGAATAAGACTAAGTCCTCAACAAGCGTCTTCCACATGATCATCAAGTTCATACTGCAGGCTGTCAACATGCCTTAAAGGGTGCACAGCTTGGCTTGGCACAGCTTTTCAGAGTCTTGAGCAAACTCAGATTCCGGCAAGACTTTTGGTCTTCATTTCAGTGCTTTGTCTGTACCGTCCAATCCCCTTAGCCATCAGCATCAGTTCAGGGGGCACCCTTTGTCTGCATAGTGTCAGGATCTCCACCATTTGCTTGGCAGTCTTCTTTTGGTCAGGGGTCAGAAGGGAGACAGAAACTCCAAGGCGGCCCCCTCTCCCAGCGCGGCCTACTCGGTAGACATAGTCCTCAATTGTCTCTGGACAATCATAATTATATACCTGGGTAATATCTTGTACATCCAGTCCCAAGGATAATAAGTCAGTAACAATCAATATCTTGGCTTGGCCACTTTTGAAGTCTTCTAGGGCTAGTTGTCGATCCCTCGTCTGTTTGTTGCCATAACCCGATTGCACTGGTAAGCCTTGGAGGCGTAATTCATTTGACAGGTGGTCAGCCTCATGTCTTGTGTCAACAAACACCATTACTTTGTCTCTGGGTGTCATCCTGTCGAGAAAGAGTTGCAGAAGAAATTGTTTCTTTTCTTCTGGAATAATGACGACAGTTTGCTTGACTCTCCGAACAGCAGACAGATCCAGAGAGCGCACATGGACCAGCAGAGGGTTGTGCACATAAGATTGTACAACCAGCCAAAGGTCTTCAGACCAGGAGGCGCTGGTGACCACCGTCTGTCGATCTTCCCGCAGGAGTTGTAAAATACTCTTGATCTGCTGGTCATATCCTAACTGAATCATTCTATCTACATCATCCAACACTGCGAAGGTTATGCCTCTGAGATTAACCAAGGTATTCGTTTGCAGATCACTCAGCCTCTGTGGAGTAGCGATGATGATATCTGCCCCTTGGGAGATGTCGTTGATTTGCTGTGTCCTGCTGATGCCGCCACAAATGCAGACAGTCCTAAAGTCGCCACGAGTATATTTAGCACATTCACGTTCTAACCGATGAACTAATTCTCTGGTAGAGGTGAGGACTAGCATCCCAGCTCCGCAGCTTCTGTGTCTAAATTTTGGCTGAGACTGTAAATGGATAAAGCCTGGTAGTAAATATGAGAGTGTCTTCCCAGTTCCAATTTGCGCTACTTCGATGACATCTAGCCCCATTAAAACAATTGGCCATGTCTGAGCCTGAATGGGGGTGGGTTTCTTAAAACCTGCTCTTTTTAAGTAGTTCATAATTCCAGGATACTTTTGAAAGACATCTTCAAAGGTGCGCGTTGGGTTAGGGAACACGCGTTGGGAGCCTTCCTTGAGGTCAGTACAGGTTACATTGAAATTCGCCTGCCTCCAATCATCTACTTCCGTTTGTGTCATGGACCTTGTGGAGATGGATTCGACGTAGAGGTCTTTCTTTATGTCAGGCAAATCGGCCCACTTGTGATGCTCCCAACCAAAGCTTCCTAATCGGATTCGCTCCCAGTCTATCGCGGGGCAGATTTTTATGTTGGGCAGAGGCTTTTGAACTGGAACGTTGGCAGCAGCCTGAGCTGTCTCCTTAGCCTGTTTCAACCGGTAATTCTCTTCCGCCCGTTTAATAAGACTCTCTATTATCCCTTTGGCTTTGGTTTTCATGGCCGGGGTTCCAAAAATGCTGATTTGTGCCTCATTTTCCCCTTCTTCTACGTGAATTCTAGTGTTCGTTGAAGTTTGTATGCCTTTGATTTTCTTTCCTTTCTGACCAACCACAGCACTTACCAGGTAGCTTTTGAATTTCACGAACATAGGTGGTTCACCATAGCCAGTTGGACCGCTCCAGCTTTGTCTTCTTTGTCCACCTTTGCGAACCCCAGCACCTTTCCCACCTGTAGCGTTCCACTCCCAGATGCCAGCCATGGGTGGAGACGTTACAATGTCAAGGCCAGCTGGAAGGCTAAGGCGGGCTGCCTCTCTCTTGGCCGCTGGCAGCACTAACTGGTGCCTGGTGGACTATGGTATTATGAGGGGCTTTGGGGCGGGGCCTTGGACATCTGACCAATCACAGCCCTAGGACTCTGATGACGGTCACAGAGGTCATTATGATGTCACCTTTAAAGAGGCACTCACTTTGAAAGCTGCACCCTGCCCTCAGGTGTTAGTGCCACTTTAATTTTTGAACAGGTCACACGCAGATCTGAGCCTTAGCCACGTGGTGTACATTTTAGAATTAAATTAGTTCTTTCCAGTAGAAGAAGATACAGTGTGTTCAACAAAATCAAATTGTTTATGGCTTTGTATGCATTTCTTTCGGTAACAATGTTTCTTTATGTGGATGACATGAATACTTGCTGTGGTCAATTTCTCATTTTCTGGGTTCTGTACTGGGCGTTGGTGGGGGAGGCGACTCAGTGGATATGATTCTGACTCACAGTGATCTGACTGCACAGAATACATCTGTCCACAGGCCTTCAGCGTCTTCCTTATGGCATCTGTCGGCCGTCGCTTTCCCCTAGAGAGTGATTGGGGGGGTCCAACTAGTGGTCTTTCAGTTAGTTGCCAAGTCTTGTGGGTTCAGTTCCAGCAGGACTCCCGCTTGGGGTCTCCCTTGTGTTGAGTCGGTTCCAAACCATCGCGACTCTGTGTGCAGCAGGACATAACCTGTCGAGCCCCAGGCTTGCCTCCCAACTGGTTGTTCACTAAGTGAAGGCAGCTCCTTGGCAATCTGTTCATCGAAGCTTTCCTCTGTATCACTGGCCTAAGCATCATGTGATGTCCATTCTAACTGGGCTTGCTCAATGCCATGTTGGTTTGGGGAAGTCCAAGGTACTTTCGGTATTCTTCTCTAACCTTGTAGCTCACACCAGGTCTTCCTTATTTACTGTCCATGATGTTTGTCTAAGGCATGCTTTCGCTGGGTGCTTTCATCTTGGCAAGAGAACGATTCATGGGACAGAAGCACGGGAGTGAGTTATAGTAGGCATTCATCATTTTAACCAAAGTTCTTCCTAGTGCATTCTCACCAAGAACAGAGCATCTCCAGAAATGAAGGAGGGCTCAGAAGAGAACCATGGACATGGAGCGGTGCTTTTACATTCTGTCCCCAGCCCCCTTTGATTAGTCTCCCCTCTCTCTACTCTGAGGACATTGTGTGTGTGTGTGTGTGTGTGTGTGGATGTGTTCCTGTTTGTGTGTATGTGATGTGTAAAGTAATTGAACCTGGCTGTGCATGCCCAGACTTTGAATGAGCCTGCAGTGTAAGTGTGCAGGTGACTTCATCAGCCCTTACTCCACATATCATTTCCCGTAGCTGTCTAGAATGTACCTGATCTCTTAGGAAGATCCCTCTTCTTGATGGGATGCCTAGCTGTTCCTTGCTGATTGGTAGTCCTTTGTGGAAGAACCTCTTCTCACACCTATCAAGGACATACATTGTTCTTTCACCAAAGTTGTCAATTACATTTGATTGAGTATAGAAGACTAAAGTCACAAATGTGCCTCTGATTAATCAGGATATTTTTTAATATAGGCATTTTCATTTAATATAGACATTTTAATATAGGCTGCTATTTGCAAAACAAAAGATGTCACTTAGCCAGATTTGTTTGACCTTTGTGTCTCATTAGTTATCATCACACAAACACATAGTAGGTAATCCAGGAACTATAAGTCTGAACAGTAATGAGAAATTCCCTTGTTAGAAAGCCTGAATTTCTAAGAGAAATCTTCTCTGCAGCCCATCCATCCTCAAATTGTGAAATTCATATTTCATATAGTGAATTTCCTGGGAAACTAGGAGGAGGTGTTCTCGCTTTTTTTTCTATGACCTTTGTGAAAATCCCTTATAAACATTTTTGTTTTTAATAGATACGAATTTATGAAAAGTTGCATAGAAAGTGCAGATGCTTTCTAGTATACTCCACAACCAGATTTCTTGTCCCATGATAGTCTCCCATAATCTTATGTTTGACATTACCAGAAAACATTTGCCATACCCAAGAAATCATCATTAGTAGAAAATTCTGAGTGTACACCTCCAATTCTACATGGATAAATTTGTTTGGTTCCATAATCGCAAAAGCCCCATTGCATTCAGCTGTCATGTCTAGTTGTGACATTTTCTCAACTTTGTCTAATTTTTCAAAACAGTGGCTATTTAAGGGTGTCATGATGTGTTGTTTTGTAGAATATCCTTCCAACTATGTATGCGTAGTATATTTTCACAAGATTATCCTGCAGTCTTGAGTTTGGGCATCAGACTTAGAAAAGTAGAGAAAGAATGAAATTAAAGATGTGCAATGACATGGCTGGACTCGATGACATGGTTGGACACAGCTGTAGGAACAACATGGTCAAAAAGAAGAACAATTGTGAAGATGGTTCCGTAGTCACCAGTGTTTTATTCTGTTACTCAGTGGATCACTCTGAATTGACAACTCAATGTCAGATAATAGTAACAGCATCATAGGTTTTCATTCTCCTTCCACAAACTTTCTTCTCTGATCACAGCCTCTTGTGGGCTAGGGGCCATGCCCTCCATGAACTCTTAGGGTTCCGTAGCCTAAAACTTTGGTTCACAAGAAACACGCAGGCATGACCTAGGCTTGGGAGTCAAATATCTCATACTGAATGTATTGTGAAGTAGGTAAAGCCACGTAAAAGTACTGCGTGTTTTGAGATCACATGAGCATGGGTGTTTGGGAATTGGAGAGGGTATTTGCATGAAAGCACCC
The DNA here is from genome assembly GCA_004026705.1 of Nesogale talazaci. NCBI lineage: Eukaryota > Metazoa > Chordata > Mammalia > Afrosoricida > Tenrecidae > Nesogale > Nesogale talazaci. The sequence goes on from PVJH01021299.1 coordinate 9,149, forward strand.
ATCTGATTATATTTCAGAATCCAGTGTTACTGCCTTCCCAAACGTCCTCTTTACAGTAATGTAGGCCCATGAGGAGTGGTAGTAATGTATTGAGCAGATGCTGCTTATACTATTTCTTCAACTGAGAAATACCACAGACAACCTACCAATAAAACAGCAACTCAGATCTTACTTGTTCCTGCCTATGAAATATTCCTGGCCACTGGTCATCTGACCATACTTGAACACTGTTAGACAGTCATGCTTTAAATTTTTTTCTTTATCTTGTCGAAGTGTATAACTCTAAATTTTACCTATTGGTTTTAGGAAATCTAGTCATTCTGTCCTATGATAGTCTTTTAAGTATTAAACAAAAGCTGTCATGTGTTTCCCAAGTATTTTCTTCTCTAAATTGAATTTATTCAGTTTATTCCAATAAAATTAGTTCTTATGCATACTTACGTCTTACACAGATGTACTGCTTACACATAATTACTTGCGTACCAAGTCTGGCATCAGACCTCAAGACTGGAGGCCAGGGGCTGAGCCCCCGTGGCATAAGTGGTTGAGTGCAGGATTGCGGCCCGCGGGCTTGGCGCTTCAAATCCAGCAGCGGCTCTCAGGAGAAGTGCTGGGTAGCTCCCATGACCACCAGAAGGCAGTGATGCCTCCCCCCCCCAAAAAAAAACAAACAAGCAAACAAAACACTGGAGTCAGTTCCTGACATACATAAGATTTAACATCAGCTGCTGACTCACAGGCTACATAGGCTGTTGGATCTCATGGAATAGAGGCCATAGGGAAAGAAGTCATGTGGTAGTTACATATTTTCATGTCAAGATGATAAATAGAATGTAGAGGTGGAGTCTTAACCTGCCAAGCAGGACAATAGGTCACACCACACCCACCAGGAGGTTCCTGGGAACTCCTTTCCTGGCAGATGTATATACTCCCTCTTTGCTTCACATTCCTGTTAAAAAATCTAATAGAGTCACACTACTGGCAGTCAGAACTCTGGAGTTGCATGCACTGCCATTGAAATCACAGGACTTTCCAACCACTGGCCTATAATCTTCCTACATTGGACATCATTGCATGTGCTGAATGAATTTCAAAAGGAATTTTTGGGCTAGTGTCAGACTTAGGGGCTAATATCGAATGGAAAGACTTGATCTGAAAGATTTATGGATGAATAATTACGTTTTTTGTTTTACAAAATTACTCTTGATAGAAATTTCTCTCTTACTCATATATGAGGGAGAGTTCCTGGACTTGTTCCTCTGGTCTGCCTAGACAAACCCATTATGGTATGCTGGGAGTGGGGTACTAGAGAAAGAAATCCTGAGGATGGGGAATGAATGAATGCTGGTCTGACCTCTGCCTCATGATACTTTTTCTTTAGCTATCCAGATATCAATTTGGTGTGAATATTAGTGGGATGATATCTAGAAAGAATATGGGAAGGCGACATTTTGATTTTTTTCTTTGGTTATTCATGTTTAAAATGGTGAAAATGAAAAATGTGATTAATGTAGCTGTTGTGGTCAGGGAGTGAAAGCACCCCTTGAAGTTCTCAGAGACCATGCTGCTTAGTGAAAAGGACTGAGAGAAGGTCAACATGACTGACAGAAGGCCTGACAGTGGCTTGATGCAGTAAGAGGCTTAGGGCCATATTTTGGATCAGTGCAATAATTTCGATAGGATAAAGATTGAACTTGACTGTTTTAAGAATAAGTGTAGGATCTCGTGGGCCTAGTTTTATACTGCTCTCTTTGACTATTGATATTGATGCAATGATTAATAGAAATGATCATTGGGAAGTAAAAATAGAGGGTGTGTAAGCTTATTTGCCTCCAGGTATTAAAATGGATCTTTAAGTAGGTGTAGGAAAAGTCTGGAAGGCTCTGACATAGTAAGCCCCACCCAGAGCTTTGTAATATTCAGGAATTTGCATACAAGAGACTTTCCTAGGGTCCCATTGATTTACTGAAGTAGAAAAAATGGAAACTTTTGTTTTGTTTATTTTGAACTAGTGATTTGTCCCTGAGGCTGGATAAATCTGAAGCCCTGAGGAAATTCTCTTCTTTAAGACTGAAGTTCAAGGGAGCCTTTGGACTGCATGACAAGCTTGCAAAGGGACCACCAGGGTTCACTTTTTTCTTAGAGGTGGAAGAAATTCAGAAACTGAGAGATGAGTTTAGTCTGGCCATTGGTACCCATGGACCTGGTTCACAGGCATTAGAGGAGTAGATGAGAGTGGGTTGGATGGGCTGAAAGTCATGACTCATTCCAAGGCGGCTAAGGATGTTGAGAATTTGTAAGTGGGCCCATGGTTGAAAGAGGTGGTGGCTAACAAGCTCCCAGGTGAAGCTGACTGAGACAGCCCATGTTGATGTCACCACATCCTGACCAGATGAACATCATCTTCAGCCTGTGAATTGGTGCATGTTGCTGCTGACTTTATGGATGGTCTGTCCTGATTTTACTTAGCAATGCATGGGTTTTCACAAGATTCCAACTGGAATGAAGCTTCTTCACATTTAATAACATGCTTGTCTGCTCAGAGCCTTGGGGAGAAGTGGGGACTCAAAATGTGGAGCATAAAGGTATGAAATGGGATGACTTAAAAATTTTGCAAGGTGGGCAAATATGTCCATGGGATTATAGTCCACTTAACTGCAATTCTGAGGCATAAAGTATTGTTCCTTTGTTCAGCTACAGAATATTATGTCTAAAAGAGACTGTCACATTTCGAGTTATATGCATTTGATTTTTTTCCCTCTCAGGTACAATAATGACTTTTTATTGTTTGTTTAAAAATGTATGTATGTCTAAAGAGTTAGGTAAACATGTGAAGTTGGTGTGTCAAGGTGGTCTGTGGTAAGTTACATAATTTCATGCCATCACGATAAATACTATGAAGCAGTGGAAACTAGTCTCCCAGTCAACCGACAGCGTGCTTGATCCCTCCTGATGAGCAGAGCTTTCTCATGAGGATTTTGGGAACCTCTCTCCCTCTCTGTTTCACCTTCCTGTTCACAAGCCACATGGATATAATCTGATAGCAGCCAGAGTCCTTGAGATCCTTACACTGCCCCAAGACTTTGCACTCACAGGCCTGTGATCTTCCTGCATTTGGGATCATTCCATGTGTTGCATGTGTCTGAAGAGGAATTTATAATTTAGTATCGGTCACATGGGCTAATGTGTTGATAATGTGGATTATGGACTTGATCTGGAGTGGGCTGGGATTTTTTTTTATAGATGCCTAGTTACTTCTCTCACAAACGTATGAGTGTCTCTGAATTTGTTTCTCCAGTCGATCCAGTCTAACATTGATATGTTGCTGATGTCTGGTGTCAAGAAAATTTTACACACAACAGAAGAGAATACTGCCTGGATCGGAGCCATCCTGACAATTATTCCTATGGTTGAGGCCATGGCTGCGGCTAAGGTGTCAATCTACGTCCTGGAGGATCTGCCTCTTTATAGCTGCACTTCTACTTTATCAAATATGGTGTCTTTCTCCAGGGACTGGTCTCTCCTAACAACATGTTCAAAGTGGGCAAGATGGAGTGTCACCCCCCTTTCCTCTAAGGCACACTCTTCCAAGAAAGATTTGTTTGACCCTTTGGGAGACCATGGTACTTTCCATATTCTTCCTTGCCCCTATCATTGGACTGCATCTATTTTTTTGAGGTCTTTCTTGGTAAATTTTTCACATTTGAATGCAGATGAAGTAATTACAGTAATTACAATTAATGGCCTGGTTCAGGTGGGCCTCAGTGCTTAAGTAACCCCTCTGCTTTTCAATGTTATGAAGAGGTCTGGGCATCAGATTGGCCTAATACAACACATCAATTGAACTCTTGACTGCTGCTTCCATGAGTATTTGCGGTGCATTCAAGCAAAGTGAAATCTTTGACAGTGTATCCCTATGTTATTTTGATCCATACAGTCAAATGACCTAGCATAGTTAACAAAACACAAGTAAATAATTTTGTGGTATTCTCTGCCTTCATCAAAGGTACATCTGCATTTGGTAATGAGACTCCTTGTTCCATGTCCTCTTCTGAATCCAGCATGAAACTCTGGAAGATCCCAGTCAATGCACTGCTGAAACTGATGTTGCATAATCTTATGATCTTCAGAAAAATATTGCTTTGCCTGTCATAGTAACATTATTCTTTGTTCTCTACACCCTTTATTTTTGTGTTTTTTTTGGGGGGGGTATCACTGCCTCTGGTAGTCGTGGGCTTTACCCAGTGCCGCTCCTGAGACCCGCTGCTGGATTTGAACCGCCAACCCCGTGGGCCGCAGTCCCGCACTCAACCACTTACACCACCGGGGCTCAGCCCGTAACATTATTCTTTGAAAATTTTCATATTCTGTTTGGCTTCCTTTCTTTAGAATGAGTAAAAATAAGGACCTCTTCCTCTAGGCAAGGTAGAGGTCTTCTAAATTTCTTGACCAGGAAGTACCTTCCAGTTCTCCATCAGCTTGTGCAAGCATTTTAATTGGTATCCTTTCCATTCCTAGAGCCTTGTTTACAACTAAATGTACAGTGCAGCTTTGACTTCTTCTTTCAGTGCCATTGTTACTTGAATGTATGCTATCTCTTGAAATGGTTGAATGTCTGTTAGTTCTTTGTACAGTGAATCTATCTGTTTCTTCCACTTGTGTGTGTATTAGTTGGGATTTTTGTGTACATATGCCATATTATTCCATATTCCAATCACATCAAATTGTATTGTACAATTGATACCACAACCAGTTTCAAAAAAATCTTTTTCTACATGGACTCTTTGATATTGTCTCCTTCTTACCCCATGACCACCACTCTATCTTCCTCTGCCAAACCCCTTTTTCTCTTTGCTGTCCCAATAGGTTCATTGCTCCTGCATTGCATATACCAAAAAACAGAAAAGCATTCACACGGCTTCATGAGCACGACCTGCATTGACATAACTCCTCTCAGCTATACTCTACTATAAACACGCAAAAATAGAAGAAAGCAATACAAATCCCAAATTTTTGGTAACCAGATCCTGTTTGGCCTACACCGTAGTGAGAATTTACAGGCACAGTTGTAACCGTTTGGGTCAGATCGGTGTCTCTGATCCTCTATAGTCCTGTTTTCCAGGCATTGTTCATAATGACCACCTTCCTCCCACCCCTCAATATTAGAGACAGGAAGTTCTCTGGAGGCTTATTTACTATGTCGTTCTGCTAATGGCCTCTTGAGCTCCCATTGTCATCCATCCCCTCCTGCACACCAGAATCTCAGAATTTAGGCTTTGCTACTTGTTCTTCCTTCAACTTCAAATTATGTTTTGGTTCTTGATGATGGGGTGCTTCTTCCATGTGAACTTAGCTGACGTTTTGTTTAGGTGTCTGCTTGTTTAGGGACAAGACTTTAAGGAACCAGACACTATTTCATCATCTAGCAAGGCTCCATCTCCATTCTTCACCATACTTTGCTCTAGCACCCATATCTTCTGTGTTTCCTTCCTGAGGGCGAGCATTGAGCAAGATCATGATGTAAGGATTAGTTGTTTTTAAGTCACAGTTAAAAATGAGAATGAGTCCCAAACCAATCCCTGGATTTCTATTTTTTTCTCCTTTTAATTTTCTGTAACTTTGGTGTGAGTGCACATATCATCCCACAGTTCAATCACATCAAACAGAATTGTAAAATTGCTTCCACAATTGTTTTCCAATGATGCTATTCCTTCCTGAACTTTTTGACATCATCTCCCTCTAGCAGTCCATCCCTCTGAAGCCCTGGTTCTATTTGCTTTTCCTGTCTGCTCAATCATCCTGTGTTTCTTTCATTGTGTTAGTCTGGGTAGACTAGAGAAACAAATTCATAGACGTGCATATGGATATAAGGGAAAGGTTTATACACAAGAGGAATGGAACATTAAGAAAGCATCGCAACCCAGTCCAATCTAAGATCATAAGTCTGATATTAGCCCATATGTCCGATTCCAATCTATAAAGTCTCCTCCCGACTCACAAAGCATGTGCAATGACACCAGGACAATCACAGGCCAGTGGGTGCAGAGTCTTATGTATCCAATGCTTGTAGAAGCATCCCGGCGCTGGCAGGGGTCTCCCCATAGCTCCTCATTTCCAGTGGCCCAGGGTCTATCAGCAGTATCCATTGGGGGTAGAAGCAACTCAGCACTGGTATGAGTCTGGTTGCGACTTCTCCAGCCCCACAGGTCTGATTCCAACAGGGTAAGCCCATGTGGCTTCTCCTCTGGATCCTCCAGTTTCCAGGACTCAGGATCTATCAGCATGCCACCATCTTGTCTTGTGGGTAGGCCGACTCCAAGAGACTGAGTCTATAGTCTCTCACCTCAATGTGTGAAATATTGCGAGATTTCCCAGAATTCTCAGAGAAAGCCATGCCCATACAGAGGTCTCATTGGCTATCTCCAGATTGACAGGCTAGACTCCACCCCTACACTCCCAGTCATGAAATTAACAAGTACATGACTGCCACAGATGCCTTCTGCATTGTTCAATATTTTGCCCATAGAATATTTTAATATTATACCTTGAAGTTTGAATTCTCTCATCAGTTCTATCAGCTTGTGATATGCTAAGCAAAACCTTTGCTTTTGATTTTCTAACTTCAGAAATTTTCACATTTTATTTGAAAACTTTGCCTTTTGGAGCTCCTCTTTTAAAGTTTTTCAACTCTTTTAACTCATCATTTTCTTTGTATTTTCTTTCTTAAGTCTACACCCTGTTGGAGTTCTAGGTTACCCATTGCACTACTGACTGCAAGGTCTACAATTCAAACTTACCAGTAGCTCAGTAGAAGAAAGAAGAGGATTTCTAGTTCTCTACAAATGTTAAGTCTTGGAAAGCCAAAGCAGTAGTTCTACTCTCTTCTGTAGGACTCCTGTGAGTCATAATTGACTCCTTGTCCCTGGGGTGGGCGGGGCGGCACAGAGGAAGAAGAGGAGAGAGAGAGACAGTCAGAGACAAAGACACAGAGAGATTCTTTGTTCAAAAACTGGTGTCTGAATTTCTTCTGATAATCACTTTGTACGTTTCTTGCTTTCATCTTTTGTAAATCACATTTGGCTTTTTCATATATGATATTCTTGATGTTCTTCCACATATAATTGGACTAAATGCCCAATTATATTCTATTCTTCAGTTATTTCAAAATCCAGATGGGCTATACCTGAGGTTGTAATTTGGCTCTCATTAACTTGTTTCATGTTCTTCAACTTCGATTTAAGCCCATATACAATCGTTAGCTTGTTCCATAATCAGCGCATGGCCATGTTTTGGCTGCTGATATTGAACTTCCCCTTGTGCTTTTGCCACGGAGGTAGTCAATTTCACTTCTATGCATTCCATCTGGAGAAGTCTGTGCATATACTTGCCTTTGTTGTGGTTGAAAAAGGGGTATTTTTGATGAAGAAATTAAAGGCCATGCCAAATTCTATTATGTGATTTCCAACTTCATTTCAATCATGAGTAGTTCCAAATATCGTTCTTTCTTCTTTGTTTCCAGGCTTCCCATTCAAATCGCCAATAATTATCAATGGATCTTGATTGCATGTTTGATCAATGTCATACTAAAGGATGAGGAGAATCTTCAGTTTCTTCCTCAGTAACTTTAATAATGGATGTGTAAGTTTGAATAATCGTATTGACATAAAAATAGTTTGAATCCTATCAAAGTCAGCATTGTCATTCTTGATAGATATTGAAATGCCCTTTTTAACTGAATTTGACACCATTCCTCTTGAATTGTTGTTCCCTCCATAGTAAGCAATACGTTTGATTCAAAATGGACAACAGCAGTCCCTTTCAGCTCAGTACTTCCTACTGTACTGATCTTTTTTGCATTCCATTTCATTTTTGATGAATTTTGATTTTTGATTCACACTTTGAAAGTTCCAGGTTCCAATTATTTATAGATGTTTACAGCTGTTTCTTCCCATTTTGAGTCATACCTATCAGCAAATGAAGGTCCTGTAACTTTTACTCCTTCCAAGTCATCATAGTCCTCTCTACTGTAGCAGACAACTCTTCTTCAGTCATATTTTGAGTGCCTTCCAACCTGAAGAACTTATTTTCTGGCACTATACCTGACAATGTTCTACTGCTATTTCCGAAGTTTGCACTATCAGCCAATGTCCTGCTGCAATTTTTAAGGCTTTTAGTGGTTAATTATTCACAAGTGGACAGCTGCTTCCTTCTTTGTGGTCTGCAAAGTCTGCAGATACATGTTCACCTTGTGTGACCCTGCCGGTGTTTTAAATACCAGTGACATCACTTTCAAGCTCACAGAAAACACATGTTACCAAAGTGGAAAACTGACAGACAAGGGACAGTATAAAGAAAGAAGCCTCAAAAGTTCCCAGGGGCCAGCTCTCTACTTTGCCCTGAATGGAATTGACTAAATGAGCATGTACTTGCTGGTTGGTTTGGCTTGATTCTGGGGGTGCAGTGCTGCAACACTTTTATGCCAAGAGAAAAGATTGAGAGTTGGAACTGACCAAGGACCCTTAGAGAAGATGATCCTGAAGATCCGCTTCTATAAATATCACAGTGCAGAAGCCCACGTGAGACAGTTCTACGGTCATGTAAGGCTGCTGTGGTAGGAAGCCACTTGAATGCAATTATAACCCAATAATAGCAATTCAGTAATATATACGATCCTAACATGCATGAAATCCCTAAAGAAAGGATTGACACTGTCACTGAAACAATGGGCTCAAGCATAGAAGTAATTCTGAGGATGACCCAGGACTGAGTACTCTTCTGTTCTATCGTACAGAATGTCTTTATGGGTTGGAACTGACTCCTTGGCACCTAACAACGACAGTTTTGTTTTCCTTTGCGCTGGACAATTGTTTCAAAACGTGGGACATGCTTCCTATTTAAACATAGAACTGCAATAATGATACAGAAAATCATACAAAACACAGTGAGGAAGCAAAAGATCAACAGCAGTGACAAAACAGAATAAAAGTTAATCATTAAGAGAGTAGAATACTAAAAGCCCCAAGCCACTTAAAAGTTGCCAAGAGAGAGGTCAAATGATCAAGGCTCACAGGAGCCCTGGTGGTGTACTGATTGCTCCTTGTGCTTCTCACCTACAAGGTCAGCAGTTCAAACCCTACAGCAGCTTGAGGAGAGGAAGACCAGGGTTTGTACTCCTATAAAGATTTCTAGTCTCAGGAACCCACCGGGGATGTTTTACCCTGTCCTGTAGGGCTACTGTGGGTCAGAATTCTTGATGGCACTGAGCCATTTGCCACAATCTACTTTACAATCCTCTCTAATCGCAAAGCTGTTCAAATAATTTCAGTGTTTGGGTTTTTTTTTTTTTAATATTTTGATGCTTTCTTTTGGTTCGAGATTTTTCTCCATTCCCTCTTGGTCAGTGTTGTTGTTTACTGTTGCTGGCTACCCGTTGATGTTTTGTATGGTTTTCTGTATGTGAAATCCAGGCTAAGTAATTCTATAGAGCCATAAAATGGATTAAACATTACCTAGGGGCATGGAAGGGCAGGAGTGGGGGTAATAAAGAGCACTCAACAGTGAGTATGTAGTTCATTGTTGCTATGAATGCACAGCTCTTGATATAATTAAATGATAGATTGTATGATATGTAAATTGTATGCTGATAAAGCTATTTTTTCAAAATGAAATGTATGGAGCTAGGTGAAGGAGATATAAAGAAACAGGAACCTCACATGTGGATATTTTTTGTTTATTAAATGTTTGTATGATTATGTTGTAAAACTGAAACTGAAAGCAGTGTACCAAGCTCATAATAATCATACAGTAAATATAGTAAATAATCACTTACAATAAATAGAATATGAATCAACTAAACAGAAGAAATTAATGTGAAATTGACCCTAAAATCATGACAATGTAGTATTAGGGAGAAAACAGAAGAAAAGAAACCTTAGAAGACAATGGAAAGGGATAAATGCTCAAAAGTTCCTGAAAAATTTGTTAAAAAATATCAAGTTAGAGACTCATACATTAAAATAAATTATATATGACATATTAGAGGGTATCTCAGGAATCCTATGTAAATGGGGGTCATGCGCATGGAATTGCAGTCATTGTTTTGGGGGTTTTGGTATATGAAAACCTGGACTGATGAGCCCATAGAGGAATAAGTGGAATACAGGTTACCGGGAGGGGAGCACAGAGTTTGTGGTGCGGTGCAGGGGTGATGATGTCAAAGAGTCCATATAGGAAAATAATGTTGGGTAAACTGATTTGTAATATAATTCCGCTGGGTGATCTTGAACTCTGGAATGATTTGATATATGGATTAATCCCAAATAATAAAAATAAATAAAATATATGTATCAGCCGCAGTAAGGCACCATGAGTCGGTTCCCACTATTGTAGTCACATTCACAGCGGCAGGAACCACTGCCTAGGCTCAGTGCTATCTCATAGCAGTTGTCATGCCTGAGCCCATTGCGCTAGCGACTATGTCAGTTCATCTGCTGGAGGCCTTCCTCTTTTTCACTGCCCTATCATTTACCAAGCATGATGTCCTTTTCTAGGGACTGGTCTCTCCTGACAATATATCCAATGCATCCTATCTCTAAGTAGCATTATGGTTGTACTTCTCCCAAGATAGATTTGTTTGTTGTTTTGGTAGTCCAGGTACTTTCAACATGCTTCTCCAGCACCAAAATTCAAATGTGTAAATTTTTACATAAAAGGGCTAAATATGATAAACCATATCAAACAAACCACTGCCGTTGAGTCTATTCTGAATAATCCTATCCACTCTCATCAAGTTGTTTCTAATTTCTAGCAACCACATATAGGGTTTCTAAGGCTATGCATCTGTATAGGAATATATCTTTATAGCTTTGTCATACAGATTAAATTGAATTAATAATTGAAAATGGTTAGAGCAATTCTTAGCAAAGAGCAAGTTCTATTTTTTTCTAAATATATAAGTATACATGGAAATGATAAGCGTACATATATCATATCGATCATGGAGGAAGTAGTAGTTAAACTAAATCAATTAAAATATGAATTATATCAGATAATGGATTAATGTTATTCATTTCTCAGGAGATTTGGGAAGACACTTAGTAAAAACCTTGCACCAGGCAGCAAGAATATCTTCCAGAAAAAGCTGGCTTATAAAGATGGAAATGTATTCCTCTGCTCCGTAAACATTTAGTGATGGGAAGTCTGAGTTGCTTTGGTGGCATTACAGAATCAGGTAAGCTGGGTGCTTCTATTGTTCTGCTCTACTGTGAGCCTTTCCCAAGGTGACTTTATGCTGCACAATAGCTATGACTCCAACCAGCAGGAGTGATTAAAGAGCAAAAGATCTTATGCAGTTATGTCTCCAAGGTCATTCCTTTGAATTTACTACTACCATACTTGCTTGAATCAGATAACTACAGCAAATAGCATGGGAAGCTGGGTAAAATGGACTTCATTTACTGTGTCTTTGCATCTAGGTAAAATTTGAAAATTTTAATACTACAGAGGCATGAAGGACAGCCACTGGAAGGGAAATAACAGTTTCAGAAATAAGCCCAAAGGTTACTGATTAGCATGAATCAAATCTTGAAATATAGATGCAGGGTGATAGGTTCTGACACATACACATATTCTTACTATTTTACAGTACATGTGTTATTAACATAAAGTTCACCATATATATTTAAACAGTTTAAAATATACTTACTTTTTATACAGTAATTACATTCCAGAAACTATTCTATGGAAATAAGCAGAGATGCAAAAATAAATGAATGCTCATGACTCTGTATGAAAGGTGGGAAATGGTGCTAACTGGTCAAGATTAGTTAAATATTGGTGTAAAATCAAACACTATGAAATATTAAAGATTCTGGAGGAGAGGTAGAGGGAAGAAAAGTGCATGGAGGTATGTAGAGAGGGCATTACAGAAAGCTTAGAATATTGTTTGTTTTGTGAATTTATTATTTTTTTTGTGGGCATCACTGCCTCTGGTGGTCATGGACGCTACCCAGTGCTGTTCCTGAGAGCCACCTCTGGATTTGAACTGCCAAGCCCATGGGCCGCAGTCCCACACTCAACTATTTATGCCACCGGGCCTCAGCCCTGTTTTGTGACTTTAAATAACATCTATCATAACTCATTTAAATTTTCTAATATCCTATTGGTATATACTGTTATTCTTCTTTTTCCAATGTGTGATCATGAGGTGGCGATAAGATCAAAAATTCAAATCAGGGGGATGAGGAAGAGTGCAGAATGGAAACCCAAACCCATATGCAGGCAACTGGACATCCACTTACAGAAAGTTGATGGGAATGAGATGAGCCAGTCAGGTTGCAGTATAGCACCAATGAAACATAAAATTTTCCTCTAGTTCTTAATGTTTCCTCTGCCCTCTTCTGTGCCCCACCCCCCACAATGACTGTTCCAATTCTACTTTACAAATCTGGCTAGACCAGAGGATGTACCTGGTACAAAGCAGGGCTGGAAAAAGCAAATCCAGGAAAGATAAACCCCTCAGGACCAATAATGAGAGAAGAAATACAGGAGGGGAAAAGGAAGGTGGGGAAGGAAGGGGATCTATATATCACAAGGATCTACATATAACCCCTCCCTGGGGTACTAACAACAGAAAAATGGGTGAAGGGATACATAAGATAGTGTAAGGCATGAAAAAATAACAAGTCATCAAGGGTTCGTGAGGGAAGGAGGGGAGGGGAGGAAGGAGAAATATGAGGAGCTGATATCAAGGAATAAAGTAGAAAGAAAATGTTTTGAGAATGATGATGGCAACAAACAAACAAATGTACTTGACAGGATGGATGGATGGATGGATGGATGGATGGTTGGATGGATGGATGGATTGTGATAAGAGTTGTATGGACTCCCCATAAAATTATTTTTTGAAAAAATAAAGATTCATGGCGGTATTAAAGATGATCTATTTCAGCTGGTGCGCTCCAAAGTCTGCATTTCTTTTTTGCCCTGAATGGAGAGAATGAAGACAAAGAGAGAAAGTGCAACAAGCATCAGCATTCGTCACCTTGGTGATGATTTGACTGCTTATTTGCTTCCTCCTTTTGTGACTGTCAAATATTTTAATTTGATGGGCATTCACTCTAATAATGAGAATGATAAAAGAAAACTCAAATGCTACCAGCTTATAGTATATCAACTAATGTAGTAAAGTCGACTTTTCACCTATTTATAAATCTGCAGTTATGCATAATTTATTGGGCATTATCTAAAGAAACGCCATTTTTTTCAGTGCCCATGGTAAAGGGGGAAGAATACGTCCCACATCAGAGCTAAGTTATGCTCCTGATTTTCTCATCAGAATGCTTGACAGATAATAACTGTGGCTATTCATAGACATCTGAATTTACTATACCAATATCCAGTGTCCTGGATCTAGGACACTTGTGGTATAAGATGAATGACAACTTAATGAGTTTTTCTTCTGAGTAGCTGGCATCTAGGTTAGTAAACAATATCCATTTTATTGTTGGTTTTTTTCACAGTCCACACTATGGAACTTGTAGTAGGCATGTGACACCTTTAAGCTGAATGAAAAAAAATAGGGCCTTATTAATCCCAACTCTGGATTTGCAACATGCTGGATAATTAAAATGTCCCAATAGTATTTCAGTCCCCCAGTATTTCTGAGTCCACACTCTATGAGGTGTGATGTTAAGGTTAGGGAAGCAATGGTGAAGCTAACCCCACAAGGTCCTTGAGGAGCTGGGTGGTAGTTACAACGGAATAGACTCTTCCTCGTGCCAGTCCCCATGGTGCAGAGCAGCGCAGCACAGAAATACTCCAAAAGATAGCAGAATGGCATGCGTCCAAGGTGACTGGCTGTGTGTTTGAACTGCCAACCTTTCAGTGAGGAGTAAAATGCTTAACCATTTGTATAACCTACAGTAGGAGTCTGCCAACTCTGACCAACAAGCCAAATCAAACACACCATCTGTTTTTGTTCAGTCCTCGAGTGAAGAAGGGCTTCTACAGGGCTTAATGGCCAGAGCCAAATCTGAAGGAGAATAATGGTTCATGACATGTGCAAATTACACAAAATTCCAATGCGAGCATACATAAAGGAATTGTGGTCGGCACATTGCCATACCCCTTTGCTGAGAAACTGGACTTTGCTATGCTTTTTCTGCAAAGAAGGAGTTGAGGAGTTGCCACAGAAACCAGATATCGACTCAAATAGTAATTTTCCTGTCCCCTGATGAAAAAAGTTTGGTTACCTACCCTCTAATATGACCACACTGCTATCTAATCAATTTTGACTCTCAGGAACCCTGTAGGACACAACAGAAATGCCTCTTTGGTATCGCAAGACTTTAAATCTTTATGGGCGCAGACCGCGTGGCTAGTGACTTTGAATCCTGACCTTTCTGTTAGCAGTTCAAGCCATGCTACCAGGTCTCCAAGCCTGCTCCAGAGGTCTATTTTCATTGAAGACCTAAGCTTTTATTCTTTTACTCTAGGGAACTCTAGAATGCACAGGGATCTTGACTCTAAAATGCACAGGGATCACTCAGTGATGTTGGGACGATGTCACTTCTGAATCAGCAGTTCTTGCAAATGCACACAGATTTTGCATTTTTACCAAGTGAAAATTTCTAGCTGCTTTGAGAGACCATGTCCTCTCACCCTTTTATGACCACAGGACACTTACATGTTTGCCTCTCCTGGGGTGCTAATGTTCTGTGACAGTACATGCTGACTGGGACAGATGTAACTGTTTCTGGTGGGATTTAAAAACAAACAAATAAACAAACAAACAAACAAAAGTCCAGTGACGTCAAATCCCAATGTAGAGAGTATTGAATGAGAAGACTGAAATAACCACATCCAGTTACAGCAGGGGGCCTTTATGTGGTACTCCATGTTATCTAGCATAGTAAAATAAAATTGCTAATGATAAAGGACTTTTATCATATCTCACACTACCTATATGTCCAGGGGCACATATGTCTCCCACATAGTATTAATCTGAATACGGGAACCCTCCTTCGAGTCTGACAAAGTTACAAGTTGGGCTGCTAGCCATAAAGTCAGCAGTTTGAAACACTTGTAGTACTGCAAGAGAAAAATGAGGCTTTCTATTCTCTTCAAGATTGACCATCATGGAAACCAGGGTAACTCTACCCTGTCTTTTAGAGTTGACCATGACTCAATGACAGTGAGTTTGTCCAAAAAACCTTGAACGTGCCTCAACTGGTCAGCTTCCATTGCATTCCTGCAAAAACCTTCGCTCAATCAAATGTAGCAAACATCAAATAATTTCATCAAGCAAGAAGAGATACTTCTGGAAATAACAGGTCTTTCTGTTAACCATAAACTATCTATACAGCCATCAAGCCCTGGGAAATGTGAATAAAATAATAAACACATTATTGTTCTCAGAAAAATGAAAGTGTCCACACTGTTTTAGTGCTCTGTGATTCATGAGTCTCCGTCACAAATTTGCTGTTGTGGAAAAAGGGGCTGCTAAAGCTCATTTCTCAATTATATTTGGTCATTTGGACTCGCTTAGATGAACTGAGGCAGAACACTTTGCCAAAGAGTAAAATTGGAGTTTTATGTACAATTATTTCCTATTTGTGAAGTGAATATTGGGGGGTGGAGGTGGACTAAGATGTAGACTTTAACTTCATTTGTAGAGGGAAAAAGACAATTTCATATAATAAAGTTATCAATTGAAAGGATTTCTTTCCATATTTTAATACAAAATGCAATGTTAATACAGCAGTCATATATCCTCTTATCAAACATTACCACTGAGAAGGTGAAGAAGGTCTGTGAATATTCCACCCTCTGTCTTGTATCTTGATTATTTATTTCTTGTGTACACTGTGAAGGCACAACAACCACCTTAAAACAAAACACCGGCATGTTCAGCAACGAATGTTGCCAAAGATAGATATGGAATAACCAGAATGGTTATACACTGCTCCCAGGAGTGTAAGTTGGTACAACCATTCTGGAAACACTTTTGTCAGTATCCCAATGCTTAGAATATGCATTTCCTGTGACTTAATGGCCCTGCTCTTTGTACATACTTTAAATAAGTACATGCAGATCGTGTATCAAAAGACGTCCACACAACTTTTTTTTTATTGCAGCACTCTTGCTACCTCAAATCTTTAAAACATCTAAATGAATGCCCATCATCAGCAGGATGGAAAAAAACAGTGTGGTTTACTCATGACAGTAGAACACACTTAACAATAAAAATGTTTTTATGAAGTTGACATTTAATAATAAGAATGAATGTCACGAATGTTCTTGGAGGAAAAGAAATTAGATACAAATGACAACAAACTTGATTCAGTTGAAGACCAATCTGGGCTGCTAAAATGTCAGACAGCTCTTTGGGGTTGGGGGTGGGGTTAGTGATTTTAAGGGGGAACAATGGGGATTTCTAGCGTACTTATGATATTTTCTTTTCACCTGGAAGTTGTTATGAAGTATTTTCAGTTTGCCTGTACACTTAAAATTCGGGAACTATGGACTCATCAGAGAAGCCTTTTGCTAATTCAGGGGGACAAATGTAGTCAATCCAATCATTTAGAAATCCCAGAAAACAGGATTAGTAGATATAGCTAGTAGTGGTGTGGTTATGATAGGTACTTTTGAAAATAGCAGGTCATCAACTATCTATACAGCCATATAACCCTTATGTAGACACAGTGATTTCAAAGATTCCATGTCTGGATTCCATGCCCCAAGCCCACGTTACCTTAGTACTCAGGAAGACAGGGACCCTTCTTCATAGTAACAGTAATCCTGGAAAGAGCTGTTCTAGACCCATAACCATTTAAAGATTAGTTTACAGAAGACCTCATCATTCATCTATGCTGGGTCTTTCTGCTCCACTTGCCCTCGCCAGGAGAGCATTGTATGTGCTCTTTTTTATTCTAGTTTTCCATGGGCATTTAGAAAGAAACAAAAACAACAATCTCTAACCAAACTCACTAACACCAAGTGAATACGGCTCTATAAAACAGAGCGGAACAGCTACTATGGGTTCATGACACTGTAACATTGCCACAAGAACAGAAAGCCTCCCCTTTCTGAAGGTAGGTCAGATTTGCTTACCTTGTGGTTCACATCCCCGCATGGACCCACGACACAAACAGGGCTCCTTCATTATGCCTCTATAGCTCCTTTAAGAAGGAAAGACCAGAGCAGTACTGATACAGTGAACATACTGAACATTTCTTTTAGTCCTTTAAAGCTAATAGTTTTCATGTGTATATATATGTATGTATATATATATAAACGTTGTGTGTGTATATATATACATATATATATAAAACAATACACACAATGTTTTTTTTTCACACATGACAGCATGTCCAATGAGATATTCTTGGAAGTAAGCTCTATTTCCAATAATATATACGATTGTATCTTAATGTCCTAAGTGTCAAGAAAACTGAAATTGGCTCTGTCTTGTTTACATCTGTAACCTCAGCATCTAGCTAAATGCCAGACACAGAGCAGGAATTGGCTGACTGAAGTGACACATTGTCATTTTTTAAAATTATGCTTTCTGGAAAAAAACAATTTAGGAAAATGCACACAACATGAAATTAAATGAAAAATAAACCAGGGTCTAAAGCGATATTGTTTTGACTCTGTGTGATCCATGTAGAACAGAACAAAAGAACCAAGCACGGCCCAGTCCAGTGTTAAGCTCACTACTATGCTCAGCTCCCCGGTATAGCCTGGGTGTTAGTCATTCTCCCTTTCACTGACCCTCCAGTCTAGCACTCCTCCAGAGATTGACCACTAGCGATAACATAGCCACCGTTATGTTAGAGGAAGTCTTGCTGCCCTTGTTTGTAAGGAGCATTTGGGATGCACTTCTTCCAAGATAGGTTTGTTTATTCTCCTTGCAGTTCACGGTACACTCAGTATTCATAGTGAAGACCGCATTTCAAAGGCATCACATCTTCATCTATCTTCCCTGTTTATTGTCCAATTTTGACATGCACATGGGGTTATTGAAAATATCATGGCTCAGTCAAGTACATCTCTTTTTTTTAACATTTAAAGGGGCATTTTGCAACAGATATGCCCAATATATTATATATAAAGTTACAATCACACACTATATATGTATATATAGTACACACAAATGAGCTTCAAAACATTTGAAAATTCCATTATTTTTAATTTGATTTTTCAACAAATCACTTGAGACTCTCACATGTGTGTAGAAACTATGACATTACCTTGGTGATTTGATTATTTATAGCTTTTTCATACTCTCCAACTTTTAAATAAGAGTCTAATTATGAATAGTAAAAATTAAATAAAGTGCAAATGTTTTTAAGATTAATAAAAACACTAGCCATAGCAAAGGATTAAACGGAGTTCTGGTAGTGTTGTCGAGTCAGTGCTGGAAGTCTGTGGTTCAAATCTATGAGTCTGTCTGCAGGGGAAAGATGAGGCTAATGACTCCTGAAAAGACTTACAGCCTAGGCAACTATGACACAGTGGAGTAGATGGGATAGATGCTGCTGCTGTGTGCTATCAAGCCAATCCCAAGTGACAGGGATCTTAAAAGGCAGAGTAGAACAGCTCCTTAAGATTTCTCAAAGCTGTCGTTTTTACCTAGAGGTCAGGTGGTGGATTGGTTAAAGTTGTTAACTGCTAATGAAAAAGTCGAAAGCGATTGAAACCCATAAGCCACCCCTTGGATGGAAGATGTGGGAGTCTGTTTCCTTGGAGATTTCTTCCTTGGAAACCCTGTCGAGAAGTTCTGTGTCCTATAGGATCACTACGAGTTGGAATGGATTAGACAGAAGTGCGCTTAGAGATGGTTTGAATTGACCTTTCGGATGCATGACTGCCAGATCTTTCTCCTTTGAGCATAGCTGTTCTTCTAGGTGATAGCTAAGAGCACATTAAACATTGTACCAACCAGTGCTCCCGGAATAACTACTTAAAAAAGAACTGCCGTGCAGTAGATCCAATTTCTAGTGCTCCTGTAGGACAGGGAGAACTGCTCCCTTGAGTTCCTGAGATTGCAACCCTTTACTGGAGTACAATGCTTTGTCTTTCTCCTGCAGAGAAACTGGTGGTTTCTAACTGCCGACCTTGTGATCAACAGCCCAACAAGTAACTAGTGTGTCATCAAAGTCCCTTAAGACCACAAAGGTCAAACTTGCCAAGGGCCTGACCAGAGACCTGGAAGACGTATGAACCATGCTGTAGCACCTCTCTGCTAATATTGGCTCATACTCTTCTTTTAATATTCTAGAAAAAAGTCTCAGACTCAGAAGTCAACAAGGTCAGTTCTACCCTGTCCTGTGGGGTCACAATGAGTAGAAATGGACTCTATGACTCTGATTCTCCCTCTTAAGGTCAATGACCTAAGGTCAATGTTTCATCTGAACAGCCCTATCTCCTCCACTCTCAGAGAGCAGGCAGGTCATAGCCAGCATTCCTACATGCATTAATGAGGCAACTGCTCAGTGTCTTAATGTACCTGTGGACTTTAAGGGTGTTTTATTACCTGATCACCCACAAGTCTATGGATATACTTCCTTTGCCTCTTCATTTCAGAGTTCTGAAGCTCAATTTATTTCATGAGGAAAAGCACTCAAACTGAAGAATATCCCTTGTTTGTTACATTCCTTAAGTCCACGTATTCTGCCTGCTTCTTGGCTTCCAGGAAAAAAGACCTCCACTGAGATTTCTTCTCCTTAGGTGCTTATTTCTGAGCATGAATCCCCTCAGCCCCTTTGTTGAATCAATTGATCATTTCAGCTTCTATGTAACAAATGATTCAGATGCATTATGTAAGAAGGCCATCGTTTGTTCTGCCATGAACTTATGTCCATGCTGTTGTTGTTAGATGTGTCAAACATATTTTCGACTTACAGAGAACCAAGTGGACCAAGTAGAATGCCCCCATCATGTTTTCTTGACTGATCTTTTGCAGAAGCGGATCAACGCTTTCTTCTTTTTGTGAGAGAGCAAGGTAGATTCAAATTTTCCTTGCCACTGGCCACTCAGAACTCTACTAAAGCTTCTAACAGGATACAATGTAGGAGCAGAACTGCTCAGAAATGGTCCATGGTCAGGAGCATCTCTTCTTAGCCATGGACATGGACATACCCCTCTCTGATTCTCCATCTTTCAGCTCAGTGACCCCAGCTCAGGCAATGTCACATAACTCTATCAGTGCTGTCAATATAGCCTTAAAGTTATTCAGTCCAGCTTGAAGTGAGCCTCAGTCTGAAGGTGCTCAATACTGATTCTGTGGGTTAGCACATCTAATTTCCCTTGTTAAGTGCCTGGAGTTGCCCCAAGCCCCAAGCAAGCCTCCTGTCCAATGACACTCAGCATTACTGATTCTATAAGCTGAGGAATACTTCCCTCTGCATTGTGCTCCTTGCTCTGCTGTCACTGATTTCCTATCTCTCATCTATCACTCCTCTGGTATGACAGCCCTCTGTCACCTGTGTTCAGGAGGTTTAGTATGCATGGATCTTAGAGTACAAAGGATGCACTCCACTCCTAGTCCTTCATTCTTTTTTTTCTCTAAAACAGTTTATTGGCACATAGTTCAAATAGCATACCATTCAACAGTTCAATCACATCAAGAAGAGTTGAAAAATCATCATCACAATCAACTTTACTGGTTTTTATTTCTTGATGGTAGTGAGATTCTCTGATTCCTGCTTTTCAGATTGTTCATTTTAAAACCTAACAAAATGGTAAAACTGACTAATCCCCACATTAGAACTCCACACTTCTTACTTGCGTAATCAGAGTTACAAAGACTATGACTAGAAGATCCATATGAAGTAATTCACTGCACTGTCACTTATCAGAGAGAAAAATATGCCCTCACAACAGATACACTTACTAGGGAGGAGAGGAGGGAGTAAAAAAGAAAAAAATACTAAAATGGTTAGGAGCGGCCTTAGAGAAACAGAAAAACATGAGAAATAGAAATGAGAAAAGATGTGAAAAATAGAGATGAGATACCACAAATAAAGGAAATAGTTCGATTTTTAGTTCTAGAAATTTTACAGCCAGTGTTGTCAATAACTGTGAAATCTAAGAAGCTTCTAGGGCTACAGATACCCTTGTTCTATAGATAGATAGATGATAGATAGATAGATAGATAGATATGAATATAGAATTTAATAACTTTGCTTACACCTTTGTAGGCAGCAGTAACAATATTAAGAGCACACTTCTCTATCCTTATATCTTTCAAAACTGTTCCTAGGACTTTGTGACCCTTATGGAACAGTACAATCACTAAACAGAAAAATTGCGGGGGCTTAGATATATAGCATAGCTGCCAACTTATTCTACTAATTTTATTTTTAGAAAAGCAGAGGAGAAAAATATCTACTACTATTCCTATCATTTCACAAAAGGTGGAAACTCTTTACTGGAGTAGAAAGTTCCATCTTTCTTCCGCAGAGCAGCTGGTAGTTTCTAGCTGCTCACCTCTGACAGAAAGTTATAGAATTGTGTATGGGTGTTGATGACCCAGCAGACCTCCGTAGCCTGCCCCACTTCATCAGCCACTTTGTAGACATACAGTTCTACCAGGACACTAAATCTTGGGAATACTGACTCAACCCTCTTGTACTTATCAGAACACCAATTGGAAGCTATATCAACTGATATTGAGCAGGTCTGGTTCTAGTCAGTGAAGACACTGAATGCTCCAGGAGCAGATCTCAAGGCAACAATTTGAGTATGCAGAGATTAGTTGGAAATACCATGAAATGTGTGATGACGTCAGTCAGGGGAGGGAAAGAAGCAGCCGTACTGTGCATGGTGGGCAGCTGAGTTTAACAGGGCATGGCACAAAACTCGAGGAATCACATCATGCATTCTCCCATCCACTCAACCTTCTTGTTTGCGGATTTACTTGCTGACGCTATTGGACTGCTTTGAATCCTGTGACGATGGCTCCTACAATCAAAGAGTTCTCATGTAGAGAGATGTAACTCTGTCAAAAGCCCCTGGCTTGATGAGTGCTGGGGGCATTTGGGTAAAAAAAAACAAACTCCCATATGTCTATTTCCAAGAGTTCTAAAGAATACTGGTTAAGTACCATCACCTTAATACTGAGGTCAATACTTTATTGCAGGTTAGAACAAATTGGGGAATTCGAAGTTTTCAAAACAAAAAGCTGTCATATTCTCTGGGGCTTTCAAGGGGAGTTCTGGACACTTTGAGATTTCTACCACTGTAAGGACTAGGTATATCCAACAGCAAACAGGACTATGAACTATAGAGGCTTCTAGAGCACAGGAGGAGACTGACTTGCATTGGCTTTGGTCTCCTTAGCCAGCTCAATGATGATAAAGAACATTTATTGAGTACGCGAGGGATTTTGCGACTGTCAGAAGAGTCTGTCAAAAATAGTTGAATTTATTTCACCTCCTTTAGAAGGCTAAAATTAGTCACCACTGAATAAATCACAGAGGCTACTGCAACCTCTTTCCGCAAGACTTGCCAAGTTCTGATGCATAAAATGATGTTTTAGTGTGACTTCAACTTTGGATTCATATTTGCTTATGGCATAGTTCTAACCACATTGTCTCTTCATATAGCCATCTATCTTTACTTACATGGCACCATTAAGACAGCAGAGGCAACGGGGCCAACATTTGGAAAGCTGTGATCCTAAAGACATTTGCTGAACCTCTAGTATGTGTCTAGGCTGAGTATCTCCTCAAGATTCAGAGGTTGGGTGCTCAGAGCATTAAGGCCACACGGTCCAGAAACAACATGGAAACTGAGGAATTGTAGTACCCGTCGTTACCAACTCAGACCAAGGATTTGGAAACCAGAACTGCAGCTCAGACACAGAAAACATCCAACAAGTCTCGGTGACCACGAAAAGAGCTTGGAGTAATGACAGCCTCCAAAAGAGTAGGAGAGTGCGTCTAACACGTGACTAGAAATTAGGACATAGTTGCCATACATGGTCTCCATTACCATTTTTCTCCTATAATTCACCCCCTACTGCCAAGTGCTAAACAGATCCCAACTGTGCTATTTCAACAGGAAGTGAGGTCCAGTTGCAGGAGGTGAGTCCCGGCAGCCCTACGCTTTACCCACATTCTTGCTCTATGTATTTATCTTGTTGGATGAACATCAGCCCATGTGATTAGAACCCTCATTATTTCCCAGAAGCCTAAGTGCCTCTGTCTTCCCTACAAGGATATATCATCTTGCCGCGTGCCCCTTTCACTATCCTCTATAACCTCTTGTCAGCTGGATCCTATCCTGATTAATCATCTTCCCCCATGCTTGGATAGCTCTAAGTACCCAAAGTTTCCTGTGTTCCTGACCTGTGCCCTGAGAGTCTGGGGATATTAGGCTATAAGCATTGGCCAGAATTAAATAATAGCAGTGACAATTATTCACACTCACTATATGCCAGATACTGTGTCATACACAATTGCATTTCATCTTCAGCCTGTGAAGAAATGCCCTTACAATCCTCACTTTATAGAAAAAGCATGAAAGATTGTTGTTGTTAGGGGCCACAGCAAACTTATGCACAAAAGAAGGAAATGCTGCCCTGTGTTTTGCCATCTTCACAATTGTTCCTATGCTCGAGCTCATTGTTCCAGCCATGGTGCTAAGATGACAGCTAAGATGAAAATCACAGTTCATAAAAAAGGATTAAGGCAGTCTGGGGCCTCAGTATGCTAAAGGCCCAGTTATGCTCTAACGTGCTAAATTCCCCCGTTAGGTACCGTAGATTGGAATGATGTTAACCTTCATGGGAATTCGCCCTTGAACAGTCCTCGGAGAGTTGCCGATCCCTGCATTCATGATATCCCTGCTTTTTCCTTCTTTCCAGATATCCAGGCCCTACTGAAGACCCAAGAAGTCTTCACTGCTGTATGAGATTGGGTTTAATATTCAGATTATTTCTTCTTAACAAGACAGACAGTGTTCAGGATATTAAAATATGGAGGTCTAATATTACGTGAGAAATTAACACAGCAGAAGGGTTAAGCTAATATTGATTGCAGGTTTGTTGAGATAAAAAGTCATCTCCAGAAGAACAAGGAAATATTTTCTTATGAATTTAACTGGGGGACTATCACCCACATATTTCATATCTAACCAGAGATGCTGTGGTTTCCATTTTCTGGTTTCTAATAGCAATCAAGTCAATTCTGACTCATTGCGACCCTGTAGGACAGCGTCCTATACTGCCCCTGCACATTTCTGAGAGTGTATATCTTTAGCAGAATAAAAAGTCTCATCTTCCTCAGCTGTTAATTACAAACTGCTGACCTTGAGATTAGAAGTCCAATGTGTTATAGTATGCAACAGGGTTCTTCGGGTAATATTTTTATTATTAGTGATTTCAACTAAACATACAGAGGTTGACCTTGGCCATGTTTTGAAAGTACCCTTGAGAATGCAGAGCACAATTATTGCCAACAATTCGATTCCAACTCATCGTGACCTTTTAGGACCCAGTTGACTGCTTCACGGGCTTTCCAAGGCTATCATCTTTATGTGAGCAGCTTGCCAAGTCTATTCTCCCATGGAGCAGCTGGTGGATCCAAATTGTTGACCTTTCCACCGACAACCCTGTGCTGAACAACTGCATCACCAGGGCGTCTGTAGAAAGTAAGCCATAATATCTGTATGAGCAGCATAAGCCATTGAAAGGAACAAATGGAAAGCTTATAAGCCTAGGTAGAGTCCTTCCTGCTTCCCCATTCCCAGTCAGCTTGTCGTGGAAGTGCCAGTGATTAGGTGGAATCTTGATGGCTTTGGCAGCTGCCAGAAGACAAATGTCACAATCTTGTTGGGACATTTTAGCTGCTGAGCCACACGAGACCAAAAAGCCCAGGAGAGGCCTTCCGGACCAGCTACTGCATGGTCTTAAGACTTACTGATAATGCCTCAGCCAGATAGGTTTACTGCTCCTAGAGTTTTTTCAGCGTACATTGTTGATCTTAGATGTGCTTTTAATTCCCTATTGGGAGAAAAATATTCATGGCCCTCTGTGATATGACTGAAATATTGGATTCTATGATATATATATATGTGTGTGTGTGTGTGTGACATGTATATGTGTATACATGAGAGAGAGAAGCACTTCAATGATCTCATCTGAGTGTCCTAACTCTTAATTTGATCCATAAATCACACTGCCACTGAGCTGATTGTGACTCACAGTCACCCTATGTAGGGTTCTCTGAAGCTGTAAATCTTTACAGCAGCAAACAGATTCAGCTCTCTCCTGAAGAGTGACTGGAGAGTTTAAACCACAGGTCTTGAGGTCAGCAAGAGTGGCTTGTGGTGTACACCACAGGCCTTTTGCTTAGCAGTCCCATGGTGATCATACAGTGTCAACAACCCAGTGACTAAGGAACTCTGGTGGGATGCTATCAGGTGTTAGTCTGCTATATTGGTGGTTGAAACCCACTAGGTGCTCTGTGGAGAACTGAGGTGACAATCTACTCCCTTAAAGATTTATAGTTTTGAAAACTTTATATAGGGCCACTGTAAGTCAGAATTAGCATGGTGGCAACTGGTAGTTTGGTTTGGCCCATTAAAAAATAATGAGGAAAAAATGTAAATTCTATCTAAATATTGAATGAAGGCAAGACCATGTACCTCTCAGTTCCACAATAGGATTCCTCAGACAGGACTATATTTAAGGTTTCTCTTGTATTCCTCTTTGGTCTTATTATTGAATTGCAATCTTTTCTCCTATTTTTATTGTTTTGCTTTATAATAGCAGGAGTTTACTAAAATCTCCATGTGTCCAGTTCTCCAAATCAATTATAATTTCTATAGCTGTAATCAATTATTCAGTTTAGTGTGATGATATTCTACTGTATGCAACCATCAAACTTTGCTAGCAGTTGCTGATCCCATAAATCTGCTAGGCCCCTATAGGTTCCTCTAAGATGAAAGAAACTCGTCTCTCCCAAGAAATGGAAGGAAAACAGTAACAAAATAAACTCAGATTTGATTTGGAAGATAACTATCTGACTATGGAAGCAAGATGAGTTGACCTTGTGGTGCCCACATGTTTCAGACACATACACAAGAAACGTCTGAACAGATAGGTGAACAGAGCCCTCAGATATTGTCTCCGTCTTTACCTGGCTGCACTGACAGCAATTTTAGATGATGAAAATGCCACTGAATCATTTACATATCTGCCTATGTTTTAGGTTGAGCAGAACCCAACACTGGTTTGAGAGCAGCTATTAGGGAAACAGGAAATGAGGTGGAAGAGAAGGAAGTTCATAATGGCTGCGTGAATGAGCAAGTCTATTCCATGAGAAATTGGAGATTAAGTTGCTGGGGAAATCTGGAAGTTCATATAGGACTTGAAACTCAGAACGGTCCTTCTCAACCCAGGTGTGAAGGAGAAGGGGGTATTTATAAACCAAATCTCCTTAGCCATTCATCATGGTGTCCTGGTGAGGATTAGGTAATTTCATAAAGCCTTTAGGATCTGATGCAGGTAGGCAAAGAAAATGCTAGAAGCCAGAGAGTCCCCCCCTCCACCCAATGCAGGTGCTTGACATTAACAGTCAAGCAGAGAGCATGAAGTGGTGAAGGCAGAGGGTGAAGGATACAGAATGATGTCTGCTATAGCTGATGTTTGCTTCTGTATGTATTTCTATCTGGGTTAGCCTGTGCATTTTAAAATGGAGGTCTATGGGGGTGAGTGCTTTCGTACACGTGGCACATAGCCCTCTGTACCATCAGAAAAAAGAGAAGGCCAACAATAAAATGAAAAAAATCTTCCAAATGGCAAGGGAAGAAAATCTATTGAGAAGAAAAACAGAGTGACTAAACTGTACAGAATGCACACCAGATGTTGGCTTTAAAATGCCACAATGATAAAATGCTTCTGCAATTGCTGAAAATAGCATTCATTCAACCCAACCATGAACATTCTGAAGAAAAACACATGCTAGAGTCACATAGAAGTGACAGTTATCTAGCTTTAAAATTTATTATGTGTTTCAAAATTAATCTTTGAAAATAACCATGCAAGAGAAAATGATACCAGAGCAATTGGGCAAAGGATATGAGAGCAGATCTATAGAGAGACATGACCTGCTAGAGGACACAAAAAGTTCATTGGCTAGTCTGTAAATAGGTATTTGACTGAATAAAGGAGGAATCAGTCAATAGACTAAGGAAGAAGGAGGAGGCTGGGGTGCAATGCAAAACTGGCCACAAATCTTGCCTGCTGTCGCCACATCTTCTTAATCAATGTGCCCTTGTAGATCTGATCTATCAAAAGATGGAATCTGGCCCTCCACCCTATCAAGTTGGGCTGGATTTATTGCAGCGACTTGGGCAGTTGAGGCAGAAGCGTATTCAACATAACAGAGACCTGGTGAATGATAAGCCACATATAACCCAATTTCCTTCTTTCCCCTACTCCCAAATGATGGGCAAAAAAGCAGACATTTCAGACATCAGACCGAGGCCAGGAAGATGTGTTAAGTTCATTCACGAAAGTATCTTTCTTGATCCATGTGGCTACCTGTGAGAAGAACCTTCTGACCAGACGGGACAGCAATCACACTGGTCTGAAGGGGACAACTGCCTACTTAGGACACATGGAGGCCAATGTGACAGGAATGATTTGGGATACAGGTGGAGGACTTTGTTGAGAGGTGTCTGAAGGTGAGGCGCAATTCCAGGTCCATACACAGACCTTTTCAACTTGCTTATCTAAAATAGTATCCCTACCGCCATCACTTTTAGCTTTCCCATTGGGCTTTACTTTCCTCCTCAGCTCTTTGACTTTGAATGATAAGCAAATCCACTTGAAGTTTCCCAGTGGGTGAGCGACACGACCTTATTTATACTGCTTTGTGGAAGAGAAAAAGAATTGGGGTGACAACAGGAGGTAGGAGACTTGGTGAATGCTCAGATCATAGTCCAATATCTTAAATCATTGTGGAGAAAAGATCGGTGTGGCGATAGAATTGAAGGGGCTGCTATGAGGAGGTTCTGATGAATCAGATATAAAATATGAAAAGAGTCCCAGAAAATGCCAAAGCCACTAGGCTGAGGAACTGGGGAAAAAAAGGGAGACCCTGGGGGGGGGGTGTTAAAAGGAGATTTCCAATCACCTCTTCTCCAGAGTTTGAAACTAGGGTGATCTGACCCAGAGAAGACAGGATCTCACAGAAGGCCTTCCTGAAGGAGAGATGCAGCCACATCCACCTGGCCAGACAGGGAATATCACCCCCAATGAAACGCTTGCACATTGAGTAGATCGAGTTTCTGATCACAAGGGAACCTTGGCCCTGAAGTGGAGTCTCCTAGTCAAAGGAATCTGATAATAGATTTAAGTTCAAAATGCTCACTTGTTTTCTTTAAAAATAATTTATTGGGGGTTCCTACAGCTCTCAACACCATCCATCCATCCATTATATCAAGCAGCTCTGAACATATTTTTTCATCATTATTTTCTTTTTCCTTGAACCCTTGGTATCAGCTCACCACCATCACTTGCAAACCCTTGATAATGTATTTAAATTTTTTTTCAAGTCTTACACTGACCACTGTGTCCCTTCACCCACTTTTCTGTTGCTGTCCCCCTGGGAGGGGGTTATATGTTGATCAGTGTAATTAGTTCTCACTTTCTCCCCCATGTTCCCCTTCCCCTCTTGGGATTACTCTCATTATGGGCCCTGAGTGTTTTCTTTTGCCTACCGTTTATCAGGGTCTTTATGCCACTGTTTACCAACTAAAGTTATTTTAGAATTTGAGAAAGAGAAGGTTCTATGAACTGTGTCATCAACTTCAGAAAATAAGGTTATTCCATTTTTCCAGAGTAAAAACCCAGGCTCGAAATTTATCTATGTGAGATTCCAAGTCAAGTTTGTCTCATTCCAGTTATACAGTTAGTACAAATTCTTTTTTCTCTGAACCTTCCAATCAGGCCTACAAAGGCTAGGCAATTCAAAGCGAGCCTATATTTCCTTTCTTTTATAATATGTCAACCATAATATTTAAATATATTGTATTTAATGGTGTGAATGCTCCCAATACCATTAATGCTTTATCCAATGATGTGGTGTCCATACAGTATAATCCTTCTTTGTGAATTTTTGTTGCTGTTATGTTTGTTTTCAATAAGGGACCTGATTTTAACTCCTTTTCACTAAATTCAAACTTCATCTGCACATTAGTTTCCCATTTTCAGAAGCTGAGCTGAGAATACTGTCATCTCCCACACCACAGTCTGGATGCATATTGAAGTTATAGTAAAATAAAACATCAAGACAACATGAATTATATTTGTTTCATGACTGAGTCAACGAAATCATTTTGAAATGGGAGCGGCAAAGCATGCTGTCCCAACATAAAGCAACTGAAACACACACACACACATACACACCCACATCTAATTCTAGCTTTAGTAAAGACGATTCTGACTCATAACAACCCTGTAAGATGTAATAGTACTGCCCCTTTTGAGGGTATAAATCTTTATAGGAGCAAAATGCCTCATCTTTCTTACACAAAGAAGTTGGTGATATCAAGCTGCAGATCTTATGATTAGTAGCCCAACCCATAATCCAGTATGTCATAAGAGCTCCTTGCTGGGGTGCATAGTGTGGCTAAAACCTGACAAAATCTTCCTAATTTGATGTGTCCCTTGGGTCAATTGCTTTTTGAATGATATGCATTTATATATATTCTAAACCTGGGTTCACATCATCTCATAATCCTTAG